>NNCF01126105.1:269958-297649 GCA_002313205.1 Laupala kohalensis
TTATTATTATTATTATTATTATTATTATTATTATTATTATTATTATTATCATCTACTTCTTCCAGATTAAATATTTCACACACATAGAATGCATTGCTTTGTTGCACTCTTTTGCTTATTCCTGCTTCCATTCTTGCATTCTGCATTAATTCACTTCTTGGTACTTTAAGTTATCAGCAATATCAATTGTCTGCCCTTTAATATTAATTTGTGCCTTCCCTTCTCTATCACCTCTATATACGACCATTGTCTTGCTTTTCTCCACTCTGAAATTTATGTCATATTTCTCAATTTTCACATTCAATATGTCCAGTTGTTATTGTACATCATTACTGTTTGTTCCCCACAACACAATGTCATTGGCAAATAGTATTAACTTCATCTCCTGTCCTCTATTCACATCCTTTGTGTCTTTCATGATTTCCTCCATCACCATTATAAATAATAATGGTGCCAGCACTCTTCCTTGTCTCAGCCCTGTAACATTCTTAAACCATTCTGTTTTCCCAACTTTAGTCTGGACACAGCTGAAGGTTTTATCATACATTGCTTTGAGAATTTCAGTCGTTTGTTTTCCAGCTCTCTTCGTTTCCATGACATCCCATACCTTTTCTTTGAGGACTCTGTCTTATGCCTTTACCAGACTCACAATACTTTTCCATCAACTGTCTCACACTAGAGACAGTGATCCACTGTTGATCTGCCATGTCGGAAGCTAGACTGCTCCTCTTCCAACTTGCCTTCCCGTTTTTCTCTTCTTTCTAGTATCTTCTCCATTATTTTTGCTACTTGTGATACGAGTGTGATTCCTTGATAATTATCACATACTTTCGTGTGTCCCTTCTTAAACACTGGTACTATTATTCCCTTTCCCCATTCTTCAGGCATACATTTCTGCTTCCATATGCAATTTAGCAATCTATATTGCCATTGTAACCCAATAAGTCCAGCTGCCTTTATCATCTCCACACTAATTTCATCTAACCCAGCTGCCTTTCTTGTTTTCATTCTTCTGACTGCTACTTCCACGTTGTAATATCTTTCTCTTCTTCCATTTCCACCTGCTGTACTTCAATATTCTTTTCAACACTATTTTCCACATTTAGTAGTTCGTCAAAGAACTCTTTCCATATTTTCCTTATTTCCTCTGGTTGCGTTATTAACTCTCCACTCTCCCCTTTCACCAGTTTTGTGTAGGTCCTTTCATTCCTTTTACTTCTTGTAAGTCCATACAACATCCATTTCCCTCCATTAACATCCTTTTCCAGCTCTCTTGTAAATCTCTCCCAACTTTTCTTCTTTTTTTCTGCTACCACCTTCTTACATTTTTTTTCTTGGTAATTCCATTTACTTTCTCCTTTTTTGTCTGTTCAATTTTTGCCATGTTTTCTTCTTTTCTTTTACTGCTTCCTTCAGCTGCTCGTTCCACCATGGTGTCTCCTATTCCTTCACCCTTCCAGCCATTCTGCCATAGATGTTCTCTGCAGAACTTACAAATACCTCTTTGAACTTTTCCCATTCCTCTTCCACACTTCCAACTTCAGTGCTTGTATTTTAAGCTTAAGCAACTCCATGAAATTTGTATGTACCATTCTATCCTTTAATTTCCACACATTTATTTTCTTCTCTCTACCTGCCTTTATTTTTACAATTTTACCCATCCTCAACTTCGCCACCACTACTCGATGGTCTCATCAAAAGCTTCTCCAGGCATCCATTACCTGTCTACGATTCTTTTCCACCAGAAAATATTCAATTACTGTCTCATCTTTCTCTCTCCCCAACCATATCTTGTTATCTTTTGGCTATTTTTCTTCCTAAACCACGTATTGCTCACAATTAAACCATTTCTTTCACAAAAATCAGCCAGCTACTCTCCTTCATTGTTTTTCTTCCCGAATCCATAAGGCCCAATTATCTCTTCCCTTTCTAGTCTTCCATTTCCCACCTGAGCATTTAAGTCATCCATTACTATCACTTCCACATCCATAATTTTGCTGTCCAATTTTTCTAGTAATCCCTCGATATTTTCTTCTTTATTTCCCGACTGTGATGCATACACTTGGATGAAGTCCTTTACTTCATTACTTGTGTACTCCACTGCTTCCATATAACCTTCGATTGTTGATTTCAGTATTATACCCACTCCATTTTTAGCCTCTTGTCCACCACTCCCTTTTCTCTTTTTCATCCTTCCTCTTCCACTTGACTTCACTCAACCCTATCAAGTAGACATTTTTCTCATCCATGAAGTCAATAATCTCTTCTGACTTCCCAGTCAAGGTCATCACATTTATGATGCCCACCTTCAATGTGTCAGTGATGGTGACTGGACGTCCATTTCTCAGTTCCCCCAGCACCCCAGGAACTGCGTGTCGCCTTCAGGGTACACCCTGGCTGTTTCCGAGGTTGGTTTTAAAGTACCATTTCAAATTTTATAGGCTATTATTATGATGGGGTCGCCACTCCCAAAGGCATTTTAGAGCTACTGCCAGCAGAAGTTCAGGCCACTCCTAACATGGAGAACAGAAGTGTTTCATACGTGCTCCTCTGGAGTACAGATGCTACAAGGTATATGAAGACAGTTCTTCTGCTTTTTCCACCATTGGGACCAAGTATCCTCTTCTGTTATCAAAACCGTTGACCATCTTCACTCGCAACCCTCAGTCGGGACCCTTACCAGATGTGACACACCAGTTCAGTGGGTTCTTGGACTCACATATGTGGGGTGCCACTCCCTGGGTAGGGCTGCCTCCTAAGAGGGTCTCTATCTGCTACCTACTAAAATTGTATCTAAGATAAATAAATAAGTTATGGCTTACAACCTTTTATGAATTATGAATATATTTTAATTGTGTATTTCATAACACAATGCTTTGACTCATGATTTGAGTTGTCATCAGACAATCGATTATTGAGACCATTGATTGAGTGGGACAGATGTTGGAAATTGACCCATATTTGGCAACTTAAATATTTGATTCCTTCTTTGAATGTATTAGCAAATCTAAATACTTTTGAAAAGTAACACAAGCTATTAAAAACAGGTAGTCATATACTAGTGGTTGCATTAATAATTCAGAGCAATTTCTTAACTCTATAATATGTGCGTCATATTTTATGATACGAGAGTGTGTTCATAGTTAAAGGGACCACATTGAAATGTTATTGCAATATTCTTTGTTTGGAAGTGAGAATATCTATGGGTAGAATATGAAAGACTTTAATATAAAATAATATTTTTAGTTGAAATATTTAGTCACAATATACAATTTGTTATTTCTGTTAAATTTAAGATAAGATAAGATTATACACATTACATTAATTAGTGAAGAAAAATACCACATTACCTCATATTTGCAAAATGAGCATCCATTGCTCCTCCATTAGGAAAATTTGCTCCCATGCGGTCCATGAGACGACAGAAACAAGAATAGGTGAGACCTTCATCATCAAAGATGACTAATAAAGGAGCTACTAGATCACACATTCCTTGCATATATCCTATTTCTAGGTGTTCCCAGACGTACCTATATTGGAGATTTTGAGGCAGTATGTAGAGAAAACATTTGAATGGTAACAATGTTGCTATTAGCAATAAATACTATTTTTCTCATATACTTACGTGCACATGACATTTCTTAGTTTATCAAGATTTTCAGGTGGTGTAAAATACCAATAATTGCGGTCGCAACGCTGGACATCTTTATCAATACGGTGGAGATTCAAACCAAAGGTTTCTAATAATTCATTCTGCAAAAATTAAGTACACATTTATAAGATAAGAATTACTTGTTTAGACTAGCTTATAGTTTAACCCATATTCCAGGAAAAATAATATTTTCCTTGTCTTCAAATAATAAGTAAAAACACAGTTATCAAAAACGCAGTTAATATTTCATATGGGCAAATAATAAATAGCTACATAATAGAGGGAAATATGATACATTTCTCCTTTCAGGAAGTTTGCAAGGGACCAGTTTATTGAATTGATTAGGGATCATAAAAAGAAGAAAACAGAGGGAAACTAGTCAGGATGGAGCTATTCAGATAATAAACAACGCTGATGAGATTGTAAGCACATTAAATAATGAATAAAGGCTTTCAATGTCAGATTAAGCAACAAAGAACAATTTGTAGCACGCACCCTTTGTGGTGTGACTTACAAGAACAAGTAGTCACATTGAAATGGACTGACCTTTGTTTCTGTAAGCCATGCCATTTGAGTATGCTTGACATAGTTGCAAGTAAAATGCTTGAAGCAAATCAAGCAAGAATGTTTCCTCTAGTTTGGATAATTCATTCTACATTAAGCAATGTGATAATAGTTAAAAATATTGTAATTATAAATATGAAGGGAGAAAAAAACCCTTCATAATGAGCACATAAAATTATGATGAGAGGTCCTTAAATTCTCTCAGGGACTTGCCCCCTCGAAAGGGTTCACTCTTTTCTAAACTTAGTTGTCAAAAATGCAGTTGCAAACTGTGTATGACCATATTGGGGAAAATAATCTAAGTTACTCTCTGGAAACAAGCAAGGGACCATCCATGCAATCAAAATTTGAAATTAATAATAAAAATATTAATGACATTGCCACCTATCTGAACATCTACCTCTAGCCAAAGGAAAGCTAGAGAAAAACCCAAGTCAGGAAGAGGCTACAGAGATAATGAACACAACAGTGCCAAAGTTGTGTACAGTTATAATTAAACTATTACATATAAAAAAGGAACAAAAATAGTACGCATATAAAGAGTAATTCAATCAGTATTGAAAGTACTATAACAATGGCATGATAAAGTGTAAAAGGAATTCTTATCACTTTAAATTATCCAGAATGATATGACAAACAATATTTATTGGGAAATTGAAACTCAAATTATCTTCTTTTATTAAAATCTGTAAATTATTTAACATCATAGAAGCATTAGCACAATAGAAAGCTTTTAATTGTGGTTTTAAAGAGATTCAAGTTATTAATATCTTTTACATTTTTCAGATGGGAATTATACAAAATGATCCCTCAATCCTACAGGCTTTTTTGGCAAGGAGTGGTTGACATTCTAGGACAGTAACTGTTAGCTTTATTGTGAGAGTTGTTTTATTGAACTAGATTGTCTCTTCTAAAGTACAGGTGGGATTTTAATAATTCAAACTCAACAACCAACTGCTTCATAAACGAAAAAGCAAGGGAAAGGTAGAATTTCCAAAATAAAGGTATACATGAATTTTGGGGCATGAGTTATCTAAACTATCCTCTTTTGGATTCTGAAACTTTGGAAGCTCTGAGCAGAGTAGTCCCAAAGGATAAAACCAGACTGTAAATGGAAATAAATATTTGCGAAATACACAAAGTGAGAAACTTGTTGACTTACAACATACACTACAATTTGGATTGTATTGCACAATTTCTTACATTAGAATTAAGATTATTAATATGAAAATGCCATTTAAGGTTTCTTGAATAATGGGACCTCAGAAGTTTGTTATCTTTTAAGTTTTTATTTGGGTTCTGTTTATGGAAAGAGATCAACAAGCTCAAGATTTTGCTACATTATGCGGAATGACATGAATACTGTTTGGTCAGTGTTTACTAGACGTTGATCATCAATTTTTTTTAGCAAAACATTCTCTTCTTTTGTCAGTGCTCATTTTTAAGTGAACCACATTCATATTGATTTAAGGTAGTTGTAGGATGTTATGTTATAGCATAAATAAATAAAAACTATTATTTTAACACTAGTTTTAGGGAAAATGATCATGACATAAGAAGGTACTTAAGAAACAGCCCACAGGTGACTCTGCATATTAAGGGGGTTTAGAGAAATTTTAGATCAGTTTATGGAGGATTAGATGGGGAGTGGTATGATAACATGGATTCTTGGAGTTGACTTACAGGATAAATTCCTCCTTGAGAGCTAGCAGGTGAGGCACAGGTCGATCTAGATCCTGCACTTGCTCCTTCAGTTTCTCCTTCAACCACTCCCAGGGTGTCATGGCCCTCCCTCTCCTCCTCAGGAGGGGTCAGCAGGCGTTCAGCTGTGCAGGACAGTTGAAACAACAATTGAATTATTAAGTAATGAAGGGAACATTGCCCTTTTTCTTCTTTAATTTTTACAAATATTTTTCATGGTTCTTCTGCTAAATGAAAAACAAGCATCTAGAGAATAAACTACAAATTTTTAATTCAACTTCATAGTGGCTTATAGATTATTAGTTATCACTTAATCAGTGCTTTTTTTTCTGTAAACAAATTAACCAGTTTGCACTCGGCACTTCCCAAACGTAGAATACTGTTTTCACAGGCTACAGTTTCTGTGATATCAAATGTAAACTACCTGGTAACTAGTTACAGGAAATTGATTACAGTGGAAAACATAAAATACAATAATGTGTAAACTGATATATAGACTAAAATTATACTTAATCTAATTTTCATGAAGGAATTTCTAAAATTTTAAGGAATATGCACTTATAGATGAAACTAGTCCTATCAAACTAGATTGATATATTGTATGATACAAGGGACATGGATCACTAATATTCCCTAATGCCATAATTTGAACATCCAGCGATGATGGCTGCACCGAGGGACACACTTTTAAACAATAATAGTTTCCCCATGATTTTTTCAATCCAATTTATACCAGTATGTGTACCAGAATGTTCAGCAGTGTCTTTAAAAGCATAAGAGTTACTACCTGCATGGTACAGATATGATAAATGCTCACCAACACTGTCTTCAGCTGAAGGTTCTGATTGGTGTCCACTATCAACTGAAGGATTTGTCACAATGACTGTTGATAGAGGGTCTGAACTTTCACTTGATTCTGTAATAGACAAACCTACATAAATAATGATAAGACTAAAAAAGTTTTATAGCAATGATATTACTTCAAGCAAGTAAGAAACCAATTTCAACTTTAAATATGGAAAGCAAGGAAAACTACACAAAAAGGAAAACATTTTTCAAATCCATACATAATTATATTATAGTATTGATCAATTAGCTTATGAATAATGTTACAAATATTATTTTTAAACTTGTTACAATTATATACTTCAACATAGTGTCAAAAGTTCTTTTTGTTGACAATTCAATTTGAAAACAAATAGATGAGTGATTAAACATAGCAATTAGAAGAGAAGGGCTCTAATGACCTTGATGTTGGCAAGCCCTAAAGCCCCATTAAAAAACAATTAGGAGAGAATCTAAAGTATTAAAATATGTGACAATATACTACATACTGCTCTGACCCCGGATTTTAATACTTGAATCATCAAAGTTTTGGTTTGTAGGACTTTCAGAAGCAGCATCCTCAACTACACCTTCATCTGGAGATGTTGACCTCTTATCCTGCAGGAAACCAAAGTATTTCATATGAAAGCTCAACCACAATTTGTTTCCAGTGCGTTAAGTAAAACTTATAACATTCATACACATGGTTCAAAAATATACTATACCTTAAAATCATGGCCATTGAAAAGTTGTGTTGTTTTGGGGAAAGAGGAGTGACGGGATTTTGGTGGTCCGGAACTTTGAGCTGAACTTAATGAAATACCTGAAAGAAAGAAAAATTCATTAAGAATAAAGTGCAACTCTGTTAAATATAAAAATTCACCTCCAAAAAAATTGAGAAGCTATAAATGGCTAAATGAATTGCCAACATTTGATGAATGCTTTCATTTGTATTTTAACTCATTAGAATAATTATAAGTTATCGGTAATTATGAGAGAGGTTGAAGTACTGTTTTTAATAAACATTACTATGAAACAATCATTGTCTATGAATTAATCATATTTTCTAGAAAGACTGAAGGAGTGTTTGGAGTAGGAGGAGAGGGAGCAACAATCCAGCACAGTTTTGGTTGTGGGAGAGGTGCTTGAATTCTTAGGCCCAGGGGTGGATCCAGGATTTGATTTTGAGAGGGGTCCATAATGAAAAATACAAGGATACACAGACCCTCCAATGTTATTTTTTTATTTCTTGAAACTGCTATTTAAGACATTCCTATAAATAAATAATGCATTAATCTAAATTGCAGTTTTCATAAATAATTTTTTTATATTTTTTAAATACTTTGTGTTTTTTACTTTGGTCTAAGTTTTTAAAATTTACTCAAGTATTCAAGTAGTAAGTCTAACTGTTTAAAATTTACTTAATGTAGTTTCAACGGTAAGTTACATGAAAACAAAAATGTTTCAGCATTCCATCTAAAAGTGTAACACATTTTAAATTAGACTAATTTAGTGGTATTAAAAGAGAGGACGAAAGTGCTATTATTAAAATATAATGTTGGATATAAAACATCAGGTATATGATTTACCAAATATGAGGGCAGAGAAAGATTATACTGCAGAAACACCCTAAAATATTAGTTTTCAATGGAAAACTTTTTGTGTCAAGGGTCAATAATTTTTCTGATCGTTTATGACAATGTTAATATTACACAATTTATAAAAACACCAATAAAACATTTCCATAATTAATTTATGGTACTAACAAAGCTCAATTATTTCAAATACAAATTGTTTAATTTTGTAAATTCTTGATATACACTTTTTCAATTATCTTTCCATTGTAAATTTAATCTAAGTAATTTTCTATCAGATAAGTGGTTTGGAATATATATGCTAGAAACTGCCATGTTCCCATGCAGAAGTGGAAAACTATAAAAGCAAAGTAAGCCATATGTTGTTCCGATATATACACAAACACACATATATGCACAGAGTGATTCAGAATTCCTATTACACAGTTATAGGTATTGTAGAGGGGACTCAGAACAGCAATATTTGGTAATAAACCCATGTCCGGAAATGCGCTGTTTGGAAGATAAACGACTTTGAAATAACGTCAAAGGATACGCTGCACGAGCATCAACCAACTTGTTGCTGCGTGAACTGCAACACATGCTCGAAGTGGCGACCATGAGTTTCGTTGCACAAAGTATACCTGCGAACAATGTTCACATACACACGGTCCAAAAGACTTAGAGTGTCCTGAATGACCTCCGCTGCAGTCATTACACGGGTAAGGAGATCGTCCTGTGACTACACAGGGGTCTCGTAAACAATACTCTTCATGTAACCCCACAGGAAAAAGTCCAGAGGTGTTAAAACGGGCGATCGTGGTGGCCAACGAATCGGTCCACCGCGACCTGCCCACCTGTCCCCGAATGTTTGGTGAAGGTAATGACGGACGTCGCGTGAAAAGTGGGCTGGCGCGCCATCATGCTGGAACCACATTGTCCGACGGATATGCAATGGCACATCCTCCAAATGCTGCACCAGTACGTCTTGCAGGAAGGTCAAGTAGCTGTGACCCGTTAGACGGAACGGTAGAATACACGGGCCAATCAGATGACCATGAATAATACCAGCCCACACATTAATACCGAAACGATGTTGAAATAGATGGTATGTGTGGCATGAGGGTTTTCCTCATCCCAAAGTGGATGTTACGACGGATGAGCAGACCTTCGTTTGTGAAATGCGCTTCATCTATGAAAAGAATGATCAGAGGAAAGTCTGGAACGTCGACACAATGGTATAGGAACCACGCGCAGTAATCGGTTCTGGTCGACCAGTTGGAGGACTTCCTCTTCCACGTCAACAGTGCGGCGCGTCCGGTCACTACCACAATCGGCTCTATTAGCCCTGAAGGTGCCGGTTTCCCGAAGCCGTTGTTCCAATCTTGCAAAAGTGGCATGTGATGGACGGGCACGACCCGGAAATCGTTCATGATACAGGCGTTGTTCTAATCGACCATTTCGTCCACTTTCACCGTAGATGAGCAACATGTCGGTGTACTCGGAAAACGTGTACTCCGCCAATTTGTAATGCACAGTCTTTCTCGATCGCTCAGTGGCAACTGATGTACATGCGCAACAATTCATTGGAGTCCTCTGTCAATGTATATTGACTTCCATCGTTCAAAGTCGTTTACCTTCCAAACGGCGCATTTCCGGACATGGCTTTATTACCAAATATTGTTGTTCTGATTCCCCTCCACGACACTTATAACTATGTAATGGGAATTCCGAATCAGTCTGTATATTAATATATATAGTATTAATAAAAGTTTTGTTTTCAGGAAATAAATTTAATATGCCCATTGAAAGCAACAAGATGAAGTAATAAAACCTATTTTCTACTTCATGGACATACTATTTTTTTTTGAAAAAAAACCTTTCTTTTCATTATTACTATTTAATAAATAAACTAAATTATCAAATAATTTTCATATTTCTTATTTAGCCATATTATGATTGAGTAGTTTTTACGAGTTTGAAAAATAAACTTATTGTTTTAAACAGAGTATATATTTTTTCAGGATGATTAAATCTACCTACATAAGAGCTAACATATTCGAGAGGGTTGGTTATTTTACACGAACTCCTCCGACATGATAGCTCTCACACTACCAAATGTGGCGTCATACACCCCTGCAAGAAAGATAATTTCAAGAAATTTGACCCATTCTTCCAAACCTCTCTCTCTGTACTTTCGTGAGGTTTGTTAACCGAGTGTATTGCAAAAAATACTGACTGCGGGCTCCTCCGCTCTCCTCCCGGTGGTTGCGCGCATTCTGCATCTCCTCCTCGCGTCCGCTGTCTACAGAGTTGGGGGGTCCTCGAGGCTGCTCGCGTCCATCTTCACCCTCCTCCACTGCTTCATCCGACAGCGAACTTAGGTTGTCCTCGAATACCTAACGAATAATTACGAATTACAAGGTGAATAAAAATGCAATACGAAATAGACCAAATATCATCAGAATATAATTGAAGACCGGTACAATTCTAGGTTCTGATAATTCAAGGTCTAGACACCAGAAGAGTTTTCCACATGTTTTTTTCTTTTCTTTTAGAGGGAACGAAATACTTCATTAACATTTAAATTAATCTATAGAAATTAAGGAATAGTTTCATATTTTCAAGAAATTAAAAACACAAACACACAAAAACGAAGTAACGAGAATGAAATATTTTAAGTCAATTTATGTGCATTTCAAGTGTAGTAAAAATAGCCATTGGACGACCACTGGTTTGCTCCAAACGGCCATTATTGGCCATCCGTATTGTCATTTTTACTACAGAATAAAATACATGACTTGGTCATAGTTTGGAGGAATTTCTGACTAAGCTAAATATGAAAATTGAGTGGGGCACACCAGCAATATTTTCAGTAATATGCTGGTTTGCCAGTAGCATTAATTTAATGATGTGTATTTTATCTTACGGTCGTGTGGACTCACGTCGTTACTCAGATCCTGCTGCAGTGCCGGCGTAGCAGGCACATCTGCACTCGTACTCTCGGAGCTCAGTTTCGCCAGGTTTGCAGCCATGGTCTCCTTGTCGCGCTGTCGTACGATAGCCTCCACGGCCAGCCATTCGCTCATGGTAGTCTCGTAGCTGTGATGTGTGTCTCGGTCCAATGTCGCTCGTTCTTCCGCCGAGCTGCCGAATGGGTAGTGGCCTAGCAGGTATGGCCATGCCTGAGCACCATAAAAAAAGCATAAAATACCACTTTTATAATGTGACAAACTGCACCAGTTGAGGAGCACGTGGAGGTGACGCTCCCGTATTGCTTTGGTCGAGGGAGCAGTGCTGCTTTTCGAACACAGGTTCATCAGTGTATTAAGAAAAGACCTATCATTATTGTGTAGTTTGTAAAAGTTTAATATACAGCGGAAAATAAGAATACTGTTATAAAAGGCTGCCGCTACTGATAAAGCATTCGCTATTGTAAGACCGCTCCTACAAGAGATCTTCCGCACTGCCAAATTTGGCACAACATCCTGGAGAAGTCTCGTATTGTTGGACGGGAATACGGGGAAGAAAAAGAACAACAATAAAAATAATAAAAGAAAACGGTACTTCGATACTTTAATTCTGAAATAGGTGTATTTGTCCAATACAACCAATTCACATAACTATTTGGCAAATTTCAATGCATGGTTAAATACTCAATTAGGTCACATATTCCACATTTCCCAATACCGTTCAAAAGGGTTGCAATATTTTATCAGTTTGATCGTCTTGTCGAAGTATCACTGAAGGGACACTATTTCCGATCTGACAACATTATAGTCTCATAATGCATACAATGTTAGATAACATGTCAGATGTCTGCCATTTTGGGCGCTTTTCACGAATTTCGACAAAAATCCCTCCGCATGAGACCACCTGATACGCTAGAAATAAAATGAGAATTAGAGACAGATATGATGATCAATATTGAGGATTTACAACGAATTAAAGGAAAAGATAAGGTATTAATAGTTTTCGCGCTTTAGGTTGAATTATGAGAAATGAAACATTAAAATAATTTTTCCTTTATCCTTCACAACTATTATATTTTTTTTATCTCGTTTTAACTCTCTGTCCTTCCTGACATACCTCTTTGAGACAGATCTTGAATTAATGACATGAATGACTAGTGATATATTGGTAGGAACACTTTTAGTGAATATATATTCAGGTTTTAAATACACCATATTGTTTCCCAATGCTTTGGCTATAAAACCCTATTTTTCAACGTAATCTCCATTCAATTCTTTGGTCTTACGCCACCTCAATGTGAGAATCTGAATACCATCACGATACCACTCTACTGGTCTGTGTCTGAGCCACGTTTTTGCTGCACCAATAACTTCCCCATTATTGCTGTAGTGCTTCCCGCGTAGTCCATCCTTGTGTGAACCAAAGAGATAGAAGTTAGAAAGTGCGAGATCCGAGATATGAATAAGGAATAACAGTCCATCGACGTTTTGTGCACTCCTCTCGGGTGCGCAGACTTGTGTTACGTCTTGCGTTGTAGTGGAGAAGGAGAAGGGAGTTTGCGAACCCAGCGAGTGAAAATCTTTTTATACGCTAACTGGTGGACAAAAGTGTCAGCACTACCAACAGATGTCAAGATGAGCGCTAAGTTGTTTTATTTGAGGTGATCGACGAATACACAATCAGAGTGTCCGCACGTTCCAACATTGCAGGCGTCATAACTGTGTGCCGCAGGTCTGCGAGTGGGAGATCAGATAGATTTCCTTCTCCTTGTGCTTCGACCAACAAATCACCGTGCTTTGATCCAGTGACAGGTACCCGTAGACATTCTGTAAACGTCTGAATATTTGAGATGGTTTGGTTTTCCACCAAAAGAAATTAAATAACTGATCTTTGCTTGGAACGCATTTCAGTTGCAGGCGCTATAATGAAGGCTGGGTACATCGTGAGTTGATGGAAATATATGAGATGATGCGGGTATGTTTAAAGATATTCCAAACAAAATTCCAATTTTTTTTATACGAAATTGGCCGAGAAAATAAATGTGTTGCATTTATTACTGAACGACCCTCGTGGAATCTACTTTTCCTGTTTCCAATGCTTACCTGCTTGCGTATGGACGGGTCCACCCCGCCGAAGTACGCCCTCCTGAAGACTTCATCCGCGTCGGGCACTCTGCCTCCGTTGGAGTCGTGAATCTGCTTCCAACGGTCCGAGCTGAGCCCCAGGCATTCCGCCAACACTGTCGCCGCTGTCGTGATCTCCACCGGCGTCGTGGTCTCTGGATCCGGCGGGACGCCTTCGTCCTCCTGAGCATCGGCAACCGGAGGCGTCGGGGCAGCAGCAGACAGAGGGGAAGCCAGGGGTGGAGGCGGTCGGACGATCGCCTCGTTCACGAGTCCTGCCAAATGCGTGCGTACTGTACGCAGATGACGACAATATGCCAGCCAACCGTAGAAGGCGCGCGAGATGATCTGGCGACGCATGGTGCGGCACACCTCCTGTAACGGGTCCCTGCAATGCATACATAATACATGATTACTTATATATTTCAATGTGTATAAAACACATTGGTTCGCCTTTACTTACCCGTGGATGACTGGGGGTGGACATGGTGGCGCTGACCTAGGTGGAGGGGGACTGTCCTCCAGTGGCTGCAGACTGAGTGCAGGAGGAGGTAGTCGAGGGACCGGTGGCGCTCGCACAGGTGTTTGCATATCCAGAAGCTCTGCGCCTGCAGGATGGCAACCACAAATTCATATATATTTTTCCGCATTTAATGATATATAAAGAAGAACGACTCTTGTATCCGTACGGTAGGTGCAACCAATGTCGTTCTAATAACATAGCCTCCTGGTCAGTGGCGTAGAAGGCGGATTTTTCTAGGAGGTTCTTGGGGGAAGTGGTTCAGATTTCGGAGGGAGCACAGTATTTAGAGATCATTGCTTTACGATATCGGATTGTAAACCAAAGCTAGAGAAATAATTAAAATGTTGTGTCCTATAACGAGTATTCTAATTTGTGCTCAAGAAAAATAAAACCTTGATTTAAATATAAATATTTTTTACCTATTGGAGAATAGAGAAGATTTCATTCATTTCATTTTTCTCTCAACCGTAAATAACCCTTAAACGTCCATTTACCACAGCCCTTGGTAGTGAGAAGCAGCTAAGGACGGTACAGATTAATTGGTATAAATTGAACTTTTATAAAAATGGAACAACTAAAATAGTAAATAATTATTCTATTGTTATATTGAGGAAGCTTAAATCACAAAAGGGTGATATAAACAAATATTTAAGATTTTTGACCCCGAGTGAGATGTGGAAGGGAGGGTGAGTTTAACACATAGTCAATACCGCAAATATATCCCAGATTATCCTCATTTTATGAATAATAATAATAATAATAATAATAATAATAATGGCATATAAGACCACACAAACTTGTCAAAACTATAGTTCATAAAAACTCCACTCGAATTTAAAGAATATGAAAATATATAACATTTCAGGAGAAAAAAAAAGAATGAACATTATTCAGAAGGTGTCCAACAAAAAAATATACTTACAATAGTCCTCATGATGCGTCTTGCTGACGATGCGGAAGACGTAGTCGGTGGCCTCCACTTCTGAGTCACCCTTATACACTTCGGCCACTGGCTTATGCGCTGTCCCCAAACGCTTGTGAGGAGCGAACACGTTTCCTGAGCAATACGTGTCTAAGTTCATGCGCGTTCGTAACAAAAGGTACAGCATTTGAAAGTACGGCTTTTAGATATGACTAAGAGAAGAAAGAAAACAAGGAACGAATCATGTTCTAGTTTTAAAATGTGTTGGGAATTGTTGGCTACACTTTGAACAACTCTAAACTGCGTGAAATACTTATCACCACGAATGATTTTGGCCAAATGCGATATGTTTGCACAATATAATAGATAAAAAGGTTCCTGTACATAATTTCGTATTACTTAAAGTTTTACCTCAGAATACTTTCCATGACATATAATACACTTCAGGAGAAAAGTAACAGTTAAATGTAGTGATAAAGCCTAACTTAAATAAATATTCCTCATCACTGACTTTTCTACTGCAGTGTACGAGAATGCATTGACTCCATTGAGAGGATTACACTCATGTCCACAATAAAAAAGAAACTAAATTTTCAAGACAACATTTGCATTAAAAATATCAAAACTAACTCGAATATAAAATAGAAGTAGAAAAAAAGCTCCCACGATGGAATTTCTTGCAATATTAAAGGGAGAATATTTAAAATAATAAGGAACGACTTTCTGAGTAAAATAAAGTACATTTTTTCTAATTAGTAATTCCTTCCGTTATATAAATTTAAAAATTGATTTTAAGCTGTTTGAAGTGTAACTTCGATGTGATAGATACAATCTCTTTATTTTCTTATCAACTGGAATCTCTGGATCAATATATTCTTCACTATCTTGCCTAACATCTCACACACGTTTTGTAGAATCTTAACTCTTCCCGAATTTGTTAATTTTGGGGTACCATCAATACAGAAATATATTTTGAGGAAAAGAACTTTCGAAACAGTTCAAGTAGCTGTTTCTGCTCAGCAATTATTTGTACAACCCAGACAATCGAATTGAAGAAGAGGTAAGTTTTTCTATGAAACGAAAACGATGTTTGTGTATTCCTGACTATGCATGACATATCACCTTTGCCGCGCTGTGACCAGAGGGGTGGATCAAGCTGACCATGCGGGAGTAGTCCAGTCTCCAGACAGGAGAGGAAAGACAGTAAGTGACCGCCTCGTGGGAAATGGATGGGCGGCCGCTGAACGCCGTCTTGGCCCACCAGGACGATTGTGCCTCCGCTGTCAGCTGTCACGAAAACAATGCAAAATAAGTTACTATACAGCCTGAAAGCGCGTGGCCCTTTAGCGAAGTGTCTTTTTTGCGACGAGCTGCCATCATACATCAAAATTAACGAGAGAAATGTAAATCGCACTAATGTTCAGTGTTAGTCAAATCCCTGATAAGTATAGTTGCTTTCTTTATTTGTATACTAATTGTTTAATGGATCAATATTAAGTATTATAATGAAGAAAAAAACGTGGTTTCATTTATGTATAGCAGTTAACAGCACGATATTATGAACAGATAACTTTGGTCATAAAATTAATGGAGCGCGAATTACGAATTAATGGAGAGTTCAAAGAAACCAAAGAAGTGAACGATTTGTCTTGTCTGATGACCTTTCATTTACTTCGGACGTAGACATTGTTTCAAATAAGACCTTTAACATTTTAAGAAACGAAAAAGTCGCAGTAGATTTTGGAATGAGTTGATTATAAAATTTTGAGGTACTTGTATTGGAAGATGTTCCAGTTATATGCCAATGACATATCGTATGGAGAACTTCGCGGGACTTTAAGTTGCTTGTCAGACCTGAACTTGGAGAATTTAGAAAATCGTAGAATATTGCAAAGACTTGCTTATGTGCACCACCTTATCAATGGAGAAACAGAGAATGCTTGGTTACTTGAACGTGTTTCTTTTTATGTTCCAGCGGTATGATCTCGTGAGAGAGTCCATTCCTTCTTTCACGGTTTAATACTGTACAACACGGTAATAGTCTGTGAGGTATAATATGCTTTCAGTGTAATTATATTTCAGGTCATCTTAATATTTTCTTTCTTTTTTCCCCTCCTATCATCCTTCCGTTCTACCATCCTTTCTTCCTTCCTACCTTCCTTTGTCTCTTTCTCTCAGCTTTTTTTTCTACATAAAACCTTTCTTCTTATTTTTCTCATGTTTTTATACTTTCGCTCTCTGTAATATTCTTATTTCCAGTTGAAGAATAATTTTGATAACAAGTCAAACAACGAGAGAAAAGTAAATTACTTCATGGGTATTTTCTTTTTCTTCAGTTGAATAATATTTCCTCTTATCTTTAACATTACTAAAAATATATAGTTTTATGAAAACTTTCATCGTGATTGAGCTATATCTGTTGTAAAATGTTATATAAGTACTAGCTGATTATTCGGCGTTGCCAGGGATTTTCCTTCTATAATCTTGTTTTACTCAGGCAAAAATAAAACCGTTGTAAGAATGTTGTAAGATCAAAATATTTTTACTTACTGGTTTTTTAAAATATGTACAGCATCCTAATTTTTCAAATAAATAATAATATAAATTTAATACAAAACTTTACTGTATACACTACATCTCGCGGGAACCACGCAGGTCGAATTTTGGCTTCCGAGGCGGGACGCGGCTACTCCATTTCATTAAAATTCATGTAAAATCTAAACTACCGTAAAACATCCCAACTTTATGACGGGCTCCCTACATTGTGACACTCAAGGTTTTGGGGAAACAGATCTCTAGCGGCTCTGGTGATCAATCTTAACTGTTTCGCGTTACGCATTTATATATTAGTATGGATTATATTACAAAGAAAAATACTTAAGGAATTCATAAGGAAAAATACTTAAGGAATAGATTCGTTTTACATACTCTGAACAATTGTTTACAAATTGCTTGAATATGTAAGATGGCAGCGTGCGCAAGAGAATAGACTTCAATACCTCCCTGGAGCCAGCATTATTGTATCATTAATAAAAGGCAAGACAGTAAATTGATGATATATTAACATGAAATCTTTACCTTGTTGGTGGCAGTGCACATATACCACTTCATCCACACGAACATTCAGTGCGTAGTCCCAGTAAATGCTACAATACACACAAAATCAATATTAGTAACGACATTTTATTTTATTATTATTATATTTAGTGGATATGACTGTCACTAATTAACGACTTAACAAACTTAAATAATAATAAACAAACTGATAATTTATCATAAGTTGATTTGTACAGCGAGTAATATAAAAATATAAAAAGCTGTGAATTATAATTGTGCATAATGAAAAAAAATGATTAAAAACTTCAGTAATGCCTAGTGCAGGTTTTCAATTACTAAGCAAATTATTAATGTACAACAAGAAATGGGGAATAAAAGTAATGATCTGTGTAACTGACGGGAACACATTAATAAGGAAATAAATTAATAAAATCATCATTAAAAGTAAACCAGAAACTAGGACTGGAAAAGATACTTGAAGTATGTTTAATAAAGTGGAAATAAAAACATTATCTATATCAAATCATATTGCAATATCATTGTATATTTAAAGGTATGAGTTTCTCAGCTTTCTCAGTGTGTATAGTTGCAAACACAAGTTACAAGTTCCGCCAAAACATTCAGAAAACGCCGTGAAAACCACCAAGCATTGTACTCATTGCAGATTGCTGCCAATCCTGCGGTACACCTTAAGGGCCTGGGCACTGGTATTCATATTCGGGCACGAGTAAATATCTCACGACTTCCAGAATTCGACTCTGTCTGTTTAGCTTAACACAATACATTCGAACAACGCAAATAATTTTTTAGGAGATACTGTACTTATGGAAGAGTATGTTCTACCTCTCTAGGAAATTAACTTAATTCTCAGTTTTCAGTTATCACAGAAGTGTGACTTCAAATATTCCAAAAGAATCTGTATTCCACGTTCGCCTAAAACATTGTGAAATGTAAGAGCGTCAATCAAAATGTCAGAAGACATGTGACAAACAGAATCGCGTATGGTGTTGACGAGATCAAAGGACGCTTTCGTTAACAGATTTGGGAAACTTCCCCAACTACCAGACAATTTGACTTTTGAAATTCATTTTAAATTCCTTTGCACGTTAATTTCTGACAAAATAATTTCTTTTTTTTGCAAACTCCACAAATGTCTGGAAATAAATCTCGATGCCTGGAATATAACAAGATAAACAATGGTCAAGCAAGAGAAAATGCAGACATCGAATCTATAAAATCTATATGTATAAATACATTTTGTAAGAGAGCTTTCTTGCAGATTTTTCTTGTTGAAATTGGTATACTCTTTCGATATTTCTTTTTAACAAGTTCTCTACACGGAAGAGAAACTTGATGAAACTAAGAGGGAAGGGGAAGGGAGAAAGACGACTCACCGGATCTGCGTCTGCGTGGAGCGACGGCGAAAAGCGGTGCGTCTTTCCTGTAGAGGGAGCTCTGGGCACAAGGGCAGGCTGCCGCGCCTACAGCATGCGGGAAGGAAGCTATCTCTCGTGCTCATTTTATCGCGAGTACCTCCACGAAGTAATACCTAAGTTTCTTTGAAACATCTCCCGTCATGGAAATGACCACGTTATCCAAACCAAAATAAGCTCCGAGTTTTCAATGGAATGTTACTTATTCGGTACTCATATTGTATAAACAATACGGCCATCGAAGAGAGAAAGATATAAAAATGACAACAGTTTAAATTACCGTGTAGGAGGGGAAAGCGCCAAATCATTTATGTACTTCACAGACACTTACAAAAATATTACATAAATCAATAAATTTATTGTCAAAAATGAAGCTACAAACTGCGTATAAAAACTGTTCTTGTAGATCACGAACCAGATAATTTCCTAAAATTATCACCCATTTAGTTTACATGTACGTATGACAAAATAAATAGTAAATCACTACCATCGGTATAGACGTTGTTTGTAGTTTAGAGAGCTATGAGTTATTGCGAGTAGATCATTTGTTCAAGCCTTTCCAATTGATAGATTTCAACGGACTCTTTGGGACAGAGGGTTTGGCACAAAGGGGTGGAGATTTTGCCATCAGCATCACACTCCATCCGGCTTCGCTTCCCCTCTCAGACAAACTCTGTACTACTTTCAATATGTACGGTATAAAAATGTTTAGTATATGACATTTTATTTGTAATAATTCTCTTTTTCGTGCAAATAAGTGACTTAATAACGGCAGTGTATTTTTTACAAACATACGTTTTAAAGAGACCATCATCGCGACGTTGCCAGAGAATTAAAGTATTAATATCGATTAGCTGATCCTCGCATTAGCTGCGCTCGTGAACGTACTCTCTGTATTTTTAAGTTACACCTTCTTAATTATTTTTATTTTCTGGATTTTGTGATTCAGTAGTTAAGTTTCGTTGCTTATTTCATTGTAGTGTAAAAATTATTAACATTATCAACATTATAATATGTAGCTTACTATTTTTATTCTTATCTTAGAAGTGTGCTAAATGATAAATCCGCCTCTGTTTTAGGGTCCTTTTTCGGAATTGATGGGGTGGTTTCTTCCTAGCTTCCGGAGAGTAAATTAGTTTGTTGTCCTTCTCATGGTCATGTGCAGTTTGTAATAGATTTTTTTGACAGTAAATTTATTATTATTATTGCTATTATTACAATGTATCGATTTTACAACATGACACAAATTTTTATTATGAACACGAGAGACTGAAATAAAATGAGACAAGGAGCAAAAGCAGGCGTAAAAGTAAACTGCTACGCAACATTAAAGCAGGATAAATAAAACAAAATTATAATTCATAGAAAAAATAAAATATGAGCAATAAGATACTAGTAAATGATACGCAGAGTATAATGAATAAAATAAAATGCAATTCATAAAAGAAAGCATGATAATCAAAAATACTCATGACAGGTATATTGAACAAGACATGCTCATTAAAAGATGTAGAAATAAATAAAATCAATTACTAGATTTGACAATTTTTACACTCAACTACAGGCACTACGTCCAAGTACTCTAAAAGTTTTGCTCTAGAAAAGATGCAATTTGAAGATAAGCATAGTATTAAATAGGTGAATCAAAATTATTTCATTATATTAATTAGATATTGGAATGAGCTCACCTCCTGTCCTGAACGTCATTCGGTTCCGAGTAGCCATTCATGAGTTGGTTGGGCGTCCATTTGATGGTGAGGGACCGAGCAGTCTGGTGAAGGGAGAGGTATCCAGGCATTGGTTCTGTGTGGTCCTTCTGTAGGCACACAAATGCAGTCTTTTACAAAAACGTATATTTCTAAACAAAGGCATTTACTCTCGGATATGTCACTGTACGATTACTAAGACCGATAATATCTCTCAGCTTGGATAAAAAAGACAGCAATTGTACTTGAATACAAACATATATTAAGGTCAGGTGGATGTGTACGAGCTTGAGAAGTCGAGGCGGATGGTGCAGTGGATAGCACACCTGCGGCCAGAGCAGGAGGTCCCGAGTTCGAGTTCCGGTTCGTCGTAATTTTCACCTGGCCGTAGACGAAGCAATCTTCCCTCTCCGAGTAGGTACTCGGAAGTGGTAAGTTAAAAACATATATTAAGTTGAAATCTTATTTAGAGAGGATATCCCAAGAAATGCTTTCTGCACGAGTGCGATTTGTATTAAATGAGAACAACGAAAGAGTCTTGCAGATCAAACCATTGCCAAATACAATGAGATTAGATGGTGGATTCAGAAGAAACTTGTTTCCTACAAAATTAAAAAAAAATGTTCTAATTCTACAAGAAGGGGTCTTGCACGGGAACATTACTGCTTAGGGACCGCTATGTCAAGTTAACGAGAATATTTTTTAACGAAAAGAAACGCTGATCTCTAATTTTTTTGAAAAGTGTCTTTTAATGCCCTCCCTTCGTGGTATTACTAGTCGAAATGGAGTCGAAGTAGGAACATTACTTCTTATCAATCATGACCACCACATATAAAATCATTGTGCCCAGGAATAACTCCGAGTGAAACTCAAATACAACGAGTCTTACACTGGGCAGCAATTAATTTTACTCCCAGAATGACCACACTGATATAAGTTGGTGGTTTTTAAATCACAATAAAAATTAACTAAATTTATCATGGATCTGAGAATTGTTCGACTGAAGTGACTCAGTAGCAAGTAGTTACCAAAGATGGTTCTAAACTCCTTTAACACCAAATTCAATATGTGGAATAATTGTGACACGCCATTACTAAAATTCCAAACATCATTTAACTGGAGATTTCTTTTAGCGACGCTATAACTTTTCATTACGACATAATAAATTCATTCCCGTAAAGTTCTTATGTTGACGACGCCAATAACTCAAGATTAAAGTTAACTGAAGTATTTTCAAGTATTAACAACGAAAAACAATGAATTACTATGAATGAAATAAAATAAAATGGGAAAGGTTGTTGATTGAGGAGTTTAGAAAAAGATTTAATTAACAAAACATTTGTTACTTATAAAACTGCTAACAACTGATGGTCTGATCCGTGAGAAGTAATCAGAACGAAAAATTAATTACATCAGAAATTGGTTAAAACTTAACAGTCGTATAAGAAAATTACCTTCTGTAGATTAAAATTTGTTCCAAATATACATTAATCAAATTAGAAAAAAAAAACTTTTACAAAATCAAACACCATATGGGATATGAGGAATAATCATATTCCAACTCGAATGTACATGCTTGTTTATTATTCACAGATACAGTATTCGTGTATACGGCGCGCGGCAGACGGTAAACACCAACTACCATCTTTCACTCTTTCCACAAGGCGACGACGGGCCCTCCCTTCTCCCTCACTTCATCACTAGGAGGTGGAGTGAAAGGTCAGGAATTCATGGGCGCGGGAATTCGAGGCCAATACATCATGTCCAACATATTGGTCAGGCGCAGAAAACGTGGAGCATGTCTTTTTGACAACGAGAGGAGGGATCTGGAGCGGGCGTTAAACAACATGGTGCGCCTGATGATGAAGTCTTAAGAACGCTGGACGGCCGTAGCTAATTTTGCAGCCAAAATTATCAAGTTGCTTCTTCTCGCAGAAAGGAATAGAAGAGACAATCAAGACGGGCTTGTCGCCACTCTGCTCCCTGCGATGTAATGCCTGACGGCGGTTCCGTAGGGAGGTACAGAAGTAAAGGGAGGTCGTTTTTAGTGGGTAAAAATCCCACACACTGAAGTACGGGCTTCACAGAGTCTTTTGGAGATTTTCCTCTACTCGCTTGAAACAAACATACATACACACATTTCCATTTGAAATCATCGCCAAAATTTGAAAATAGATTCTTCTGGAGCTAATTCGTAAAGATCCGAAGAGATCTCGGATTTTTTTCGACCGATTACAGAACTTCCCTTCAACATTCTGTATAGTTGGAAAGTAAAAAAATTATGTAGCATACTGCATCCCAGTGTAACAACTTTTACATATGCACCTTCTCTATTGATCATTTTAATTATTGTGAAAACGTCTTTTTATAAATGGGTTAGTCAAGTCTAAAAAAAATATCACAAAACGTTTTCTTTGTATTATTCACAAAGTAATTAATATCGTGGAGTCTTGTTAGCTCTATGTGTAAGGTAAAGTACACGATTGATTCTGAAAACTTGTCTCTTCAGTTCAAATCCTCAGAAGAGTAAACGTTTTGTTTTAAAAATTCGTTAGAAACTTTATTTTGATAACATGGTTTTTGGTTCTCATCAACAATATAAACATAATGGTGGCTAACTACGTTTTTTATGTAGCTCTGAAAGGGGATGTTTCGACCGCTTAGTGGTGCGTCCAATAGCTATTATTCTCAATCACAGCCCGCAATAAGCGATTACTGAGTTCACTAACAATGTCGCAAAAAAGGTCAAAGCTATTTCCTCCCACTCATCAAATACAACAACCCAGAGCGCGTCTGAAGTATAAGCAGGTGGATATAGCCAATTCTCAGACAATACGCGTTTACACTCTGCCAATAATTAATTTCTGCTGTGCTAACTTCTGTCTGGAAGTGCTGTGTCGTCGAGAGACGCAACTAATATCTTAATATCGACTAAATCACAATACTAAAGATTAAATGAAATTAAGAAAATGAAGCATCACACACAGCTCCAATTGGAAAAGATGCAATATTATTTACATAAATTTTACACCTGCATTGAACGAATAAATTAAGTACACGGTATATTCCTAATCATTAGTAAAATAAAAGTATATCACGTTTACTACTATTAATATGTCAATAAACAATGTCTAAAATATCACCAATCAATGAAATTATTTTAAATAAATCCTTTGAATGTTAGTTTGCTGACATTTTGTTTTACATTCTTTCACTTGACTCGTGAAACGATAGGCAGTATGTCAATTATTTATAATTTTACTTTTCATCATCAAATTTTTCTTACAATTATCTAAAAAATATATTCGTATTCTTAAAATTCCACGTGTTCCGCATTTAAACGAACTAATTTGAATTCAGTTTTAAGGAAATTTATAAAATAAATAAATTATTGACGCATACATCATTCAATTTTTCATTATTTTTGTAACTTGCGGTAGTTTTTATTTCTGACACAAACGTTTGAAAGGAGACAATTTACATCAAGTAAAATTATCAATAAATTTATTGTAAAAAAAAAAACAAAAAAAAAACTACAAACTGCGTATGACCACGTGGAGGAAAAAAAACTAATTTACTCTCCGGAAGCAAGCAAGGGACCATCCCATCAATTCCGATCAAGGGCCCTAAGGCAGAGGCGGATTCAAAAAATTCAGCAAAAATTCCTAGATAAGATAAAAAGTTAGCTGCGAGTTATAATACTAATAGAATGTCAATATGTTTGTAATTTTAAGCAAAAAATTACATGTAAGTTATTATCGAACTATAGATTATTCTGAGTATAGTGCTTAAAAATTGAAATAACACTAAATTCACGATTTATTGTTACAATAGACCCGCCCCTAGACAAAGCCTAGAGAACCTGTATGATAAACCCGCCCCTAGACAAAGCCTAGAGAACCTGTATGATAAATCCGCCTCTACCCGAAGGAAAACCGGAGAAAAACCCGGGCCAGGATACAAAACACCTTCAAAATTTTATAGGACGTCAAGATGGGTCAGGGGTAAAACGACACTGCGCTTATCACGGATTGGAATCCTATGAGGGAATTTATTTTTAAATTTTAAATGGAGAATTTATTTTTAAGTTCCCAAGGCTGTGCATTTGAAAGTTTAAATGTAAGATTAACGTAAATGCTTCGCTGACAAAATTGAACATGTTCGTCAATACAACAGACTGGTGAGAGATTCGTCTAATTGGTAATGATTGTTTTGATGCAGGGACCTCTAGAAAGGGGTTAAGTTTCAGGATGTTTAATTTAAATTAATTTTTGTCGTTTTTGTTTCATTCAACTTTTGTTTTTCCATTCGGTCGCAATCTCCACAAGTGCCGTTGTACCAGGAAACTGAAAAAAGTCTAATGAATTCTACTTTTGTTCTTAATATATTTCTAGCCTGTCTGCAAAGGACATCGTTTTTGAATGATACTCAAGACATTCAGCAAATTCATTTTAATTAAGTTCCAATCCTAAAGTGTCTTCAGAAACATGATAGGAATACTTTCCTCGTTGCCAGAAGATGAAAACATCAACAAAAAGCAAAGAACAGAGCTGCGGCATCTGACCCTCAACCCAAATGTGACGTGTCCAAATGTGAGGCAAGATGTCACATCGCTATTTTGGCTATGTGAACGACGCAGGGTAAAAGCAAGCGTGGAATTTTAATCTACAAGAAACTAGAACTAATTGTAAAACAATACTTGAGAAGTGATAAACTGAATTCAGTCAAATACAATCTAAAATTTGAGTATTCTGAATGTTTAAACTGTAATGCACCAGAGGGTTTTTGTTGGGAAATACATTCTTTACTTGATTTCAACTAAGTTTATGTATACAAGGATACACGTTTATATAAAAGAAGTACACGAAAGAAATCTCCCAAAATAATGTATATTTATGCGTCTACTGAATAATCAAGAGTGAAAGGATCATAAATAAATAAATAAATAAATTTATTGTCAAAAAACAGTACAAACTGCGTATGACCACGTGGAGGGAAAAAAAAACTAATTTACTCTCCGGAAGCAAGCAAGGGACCATCCCATCAATTCCGATCAAGGGCCCTAAGGCAGAGGCGGATTCAAAAAATTCAGCAAAAATTCCTAGATAAGATAAAAAGTTAGCTGCGAGTTATAATACTAATAGAATGTCAATATGTTTGTAATTTTAAGCAAAAAATTACATGTAAGTTATTATCGAACTATAGATTATTCTGAGTATTAATCATAAGAATTGAAATAACACTAAATTCACGATTTATTGTTGCAATAAACATGCCCCTAGACAAAGCCTAAAGAACCTGTATGATAAATCCGCCTCTACCAGAAGGAAAAACTGAGAAAAACCCGGGCCAGGATGGGGCTACAGAATTTATGTACACAAACGTGCCAATGTTGAGTACACATAAAACTAAATTAATATGAGCCATAAGACAACACAATCATGCAAGAAAATAGTTTTTGAAATTGTTATAAGTTGTTTAAAAAGTACTACAGCAATGGCGTGATAAAGCACAAGACGAATTTAACTTTTGTTAAAATCAATAAATTCTTTTACAGTGTAGAAGCACTGGTGCAGGAGGTAGTTTTTAACCGCGGATTTGAAGATATTCAATTTCATAATATCTTTTATATTCTTGGGCAGGGAATTATATAGAACGATTCCCGAATGGTATGGTCCCTTTTGGCAAAGAGTGGTTGACACTCTAGGGCGATGAATATTACTACTATTGCGTGTATAGTGTTCGTGAACGAGACTGTTTCGTATAAAGCAAGGGTGGCTCTTCAGTAATTCGGTCTTAACAAATACGACCGTTTCATAAATATAAATGCAGGGAAGTGTTAAGATATTTAATTCCTTGAATAAAGGTTTACAAGAGTTTCGGGGGTGAGATTTACAAATTATCCGAACTATCCTCTTCTGAATTCTGAAAGTTTGAATACTCTGACCGGAATTACCCCAGAAGGTAATGCCGTAACGTAAATGGGAGTAAACGTTTGCAAAATATACGCAACGGGAAATACGTGGACTAACTGCGTTAACTAAGATTCGGAATGCGTAACACAATTTGCTTAATTGGGAATTAAGATTGTCAATGTGACAATTCCATTTGAGGTTGTCTTGAATATGGAGACCTAAGAATTTTGTATTTGTAACAGTTTTTAATTGTGTTCCGTTTAAAGAAAGAGAAACCTTGGGTAAAGATTTTGTGATACTATTGTGAAATGACAGACACTGCTTTGTCAGTGTTTACAATGCGACGATTTGCATGGAACAAAGTCGAAAGGTTAGACAAAACGTTTTGAGCATTGGCGTGTTTACATAGTAAATTAGTGTCATCAGCAAATAGAACCATTTTGCAATCTGATGTGGATGATGACATGTCGTTCACATACAATAAAAAGAGTATAGGGCCGAGAATTGATCCTTGGGGTACTCCGCAAGTAAGTGGCTTTGTTTCTGAAAGACAACGCTCAAGTATTTTATTTTTAGTATAGGATATTTCTACTTGTTGATATCTATCTTTTAAATAAGAAGTTAGCCATTGATGTGGAAGTCCACGAATGCCTAAAGAATGCAATTTGGTAAGGAGAATTCCGTGATCGATGACATCGAATGCTTTGGATAAGTCAAGAAAAA
>NNCF01126105.1:299042-325642 GCA_002313205.1 Laupala kohalensis
GCCATTGATGTGGAAGTCCACGAATGCCTAAAGAATGCAATTTGGTAAGGAGAATTCCGTGATCGATGACATCGAATGCTTTGGATAAGTCAAGAAAAACACCCTGAGGATTTTCTCCACTGTCTAGAGATGTGGTAACATCGTTTAAGGAAAAAACGCTTGTAGTGGAGAAGGATTTCCTAAAACCGTGTTGATCATCAGAGAGAATGTTATTTTTTGATAAAAAATCTAGAAGACGCTTATAGAATAATTTTTCTAGAATTTTTGAGAAAGTGGGTAGTAGAGATATTGGTCGGTAATTTCCAATATTAAGTTTGTTACCTTTCTTGTGTAAAGGTTTCACTTTAGCTCTCTTAAATACGTTGGGAAACACCCCTTCCGATAAAGAACTATTAAAAGTATTTACGAGTGGATTTAATATACCGTGGGACGAAGATTTAACAATAAACTCAGGT
Source organism: Laupala kohalensis (assembly GCA_002313205.1). Lineage (NCBI taxonomy): Eukaryota > Metazoa > Arthropoda > Insecta > Orthoptera > Trigonidiidae > Laupala > Laupala kohalensis. The sequence goes on from NNCF01126105.1 coordinate 299,498, forward strand.
ATATCATCTATGTCTGTGAAAATTTGTTTTTTAAGGAGCTGATGATTCCCATGACTTCACTGGCGTTATTTTCGGAAGTGAACATAGAATTGGTTATGTGGGTGGATATAATTGGAGGACATTGATTTGGATATATATTTCCCGTATCTCTAATAGTTACACTGTTTTAGTAAAACAAAGGCATAACTAGCAAAATATATAAATTCTACCCCTATATTGTTGGTTTTCGACGTTAATTACCTTAAAAATCGTAAACTCTACATATTCTTAATATATTAAAGTACTAATATTTCTAATCTTCAAGTATCTTTCTCTTAGATCCTTCCCATTCTCTTGAGAGTCCGTCGTTTCGTATTACTGAACGTATCGTCGTTTCTCTTTAAGTCTCTGCTCATAGAAAACCCGCAGCGCTACGGATCCTCTGCGGGATACAGCGTGCCTCTCTCTACGTTGTGAAGGAGAGAAAGGGTGCGGAGAACGGAGGCGGGCGAGGATTGTCGTAGAAGAGCGGAGCTCATCAGGGGCAAGAACGCAGCCAGCAGCACACAGCCGGCGGCGGGACAGCGTTCACCCATGCTTCAAGGCGTCGGAGAGGAAGGACTCATGTTTTGACGCGCGGGTAAATGCTAGGTAGCACCAAGGATTTTGAGCGGGGAATAAATTAGGACACGTTGAAGTAGACGAGATGAAGAAAGAGGGTAGCTCAGAAAGAGAAAATAACAAATCATCTCGAAGCATTGACTTGTCGCAGAAACTTCAAATCTTTTCGTCTCAACATTATCACCAACCTAATATCTAGACAATAAAGACAAAAACAAACCCAGTTTTGTAGATTGAATTTTATTACAGTGTATATTGTTTCGCATCCTCGCGTTGATCTGAAAAATCGGACACAAAATAAAATTCATACTCTAATATATAAATGTGAAGTCCCCTCCGTGACTAAGGTGTCAGCGTGATCGCTTGTCACCAAGTCATCCCGGGTTCAATTCCAAGGCAGGGCAAGATAAAATTTGTAGCTTTTCATTTCCATGTCTCAGTTTAAATAGCTGTGGTGTATGAAAAGTTCACCCTCTGCGACTAACAACCGCAGTTGTAATCCTCGGATACAGCAATCTGGATCATATCTAGACGCTGTTCCTCCGATCTCGGTAAAATTCACGGTGTGTCTAGTGAATAAACTCACACAAAAAATGAGCCTTACTGGCACTCGTCATTCGTGGTCTTTAGGTGGCCGAAACGAGATACATATATAAATGTGAAATACGAAAATGTGTATGTCTGTTTGCTACCTTTTCATGACTAAATTTCGAAACCGATCGTGAGGCAAGGAGGTAGTTTACCTGTCAAGGAAAAACATGGACTAAAAGAGCGGAAAGTTAAGAATAGACCCTCTAACAATGTGAGGTGTACGACACCGCTTGAGCTGGGGGTTATGAAGAGCATGACACGAAAAATAATCGAAAATGATTGAAATTAATGTCATTTCCCCAGCTTTTAGGGTTACTGAAATTGAAAGAGACACTTCAAAAGATATGTCAGAGTTGGACCACCGTTGCCGTTGGGTGAGGAGTTGAAGGACACAGCCCTAGAACCCCCATGGGAAGGTAGGGTAATGTAAAAATATTTATATCGAAAAAGATGGTTTTGATCCATAGATTTCGAGGCCTTTGGACTAATAAAATTGAGACTAAAAATTAAAAAACCTAGAGTAATTAGTCTCTTGATAACAAATGTAATTTTTTAAAAACTTAACAGGAAAAAAGGTTTATAATATGTATAGGAAGACGCCATACGACAAAATTTAAAAATTATTATGAACAGTTTTCCTATAAATTAAAGATACAAATTGACCAATTGAAAAATAAATATTATGCTGATAAATTTAAGAACTGCAGGGGAGATTCAACACAACAATGGAGGCTTAAAAATAATATAATCGGTTCAAATAATAAACAAATGAAGAGAAAATTGAATTGAATGATGGATCGGTAATAGAAGAACCTAACAATGTAGCGCGAAAGATAAACGAATATTTCATCAATGTGCAGACAGATAAAGAGATACCGCTACAATGCCTGACTCAAGTACACGCACGAAAAGAAAATTCGTACAAACCGGGAAGCTCAACATTAGCTTGCGTTAACTCATTTTTCGTCATGCCGGCTACAGAACTTGAAATATTGAATACCATTTAACAATTAAAAAATAAGATATCTTCTGGTTTTGACACTTTTACTGTTGCATTGATTAAAGACATTTCCGTGCATATAACTCCTATATTGACACATATAATTAATGTAAGTTTTAGCTCTGGTATCTTTCCAGACAAATTAAAATTAAGAGCAATAATACCAATCTATAAAAAAAGGGAACTCCATAAAGTTAGATAACCTAAGACCTGTCAGTTTACCATCGTTTTTTTTTTCAAAAAAAAAAAAAATTGAAAAAATAATGAAAATACGACTTCTTAATTATTTTAAGAAAATTAACTTCCTTAGTGAATATCAATGTGATTTTCGGAAATCGACTGAAGACGCTATAACAAACGTGACAGAAGATATTCATTATTGTTTAACGAAAACCAGAAATCTACTGGATTATTTTTTTACTTACGGAAAGCATTTGGTTTGGTTAACCATGTTACATTAATTAAAAAAATTAGAGAAGACAGGAATAAGGGGAGTCGCTTTGAGTTGATTCGACCGTAAATACGAAATGTGAATTAAATTGATTCATCCATTTACGCAGAACCGCTGCGCACAGACGGACGGACGTCATTCCAGAAACCACTTTTTCAGAATCAGGGATGGCTAGAACGAATATTTCCGTCGAAATCTCGCTTTCGAATTTTTCACGATTACAATACTTTCCATATACTACGTAAATGATAAAGTAAAAATATAGCTAGTAAACAAACAAAAAAGTTTCAAGAAGAAATGTACTAAAATTATATTAATATACTACATTTTACGAGTAAAATTGAAGAATTCCGTCTCTGATAAAACATATATTCGAAACTCCATAATTTTTATGGAGAGAAAACATAAGAAGAAACTTCACTTTTCGATACGGCTTTAAAAAGCAGACAACAAATCCTATCGTGGTAATAGAGAAACAAATTTATAAAGAAAAATACTTCACAAGAAAATTTTTTATTTCCGAAAATATTGAGAGAAAATCAAGAAAGGTAGAGTAAATAGAGTGGATTATCATAACAAAGGGACAGTTAAAGAAATGTTTTTTGTCAGAGCAGGCATTAGGTTCAGACAGAATCTACAATTGGAGATATGAGAGATTTGATATATTAGAAATAAGATTAGCATAAATATAACAAACAGTTTTAGTAATATGCAACGGTAGGTGGCTATTTATTACATGTTCGTACGTACATTCATGCTTCATTATTCACAGAATAATACTTTTAAATTTTATATTTTGTGTTCGCGTTTTTAGGTAAGTCATATTTTACAATTAATTACTAATAACTCTTTTCCAGTCTCAAATGATGTAAGTTATTTTTAAAGATTTGACAATAAAAATTGTTTCATATTTTTATATATCGTGTTTTATTCGGGGAACAACTTTTTGTTATTTTCTATAATTAGTGAGAACAGTTTGAGGTAAATGTTGTTCCAAATATAATTAAAAATGGCAAAATGTCACATCGTAACATGCAATTGCAGCAAAATTTTCTGTTTTAATATGACAAATTTACCAACCCGAGTGGAAAAGAAATGTAATTTATTGATTTATTTGAAAAGAAACGTCACTAATCATTCTTAAAATTTCAATGAAAGTGGATGTTTAGTTGAGTATTCTAGAATTGTCATAAAATAATACTAAAAAAATGAAAATTAGTGAACATTTTCCAACTTCATACCAGTTTAGTCTAGAGTGTTATTAGAAGAATGCAATACTATAAAAATTAAAATATTAAGTGCAGTAAATTGTCGTTCGGAAATGGTGCAAGAAAATCAATGATTCGATCATGTGAATATTTAACGATAAAAATACTGCACTTGAGTAACTAAAAGAATCAGAAAAAAAGCACTGGAGTTTTGGATACTTCCAAAAGCCAAGATATTTGGAAGTATCCTTGGGATTGAGAGAGGTCTAGTAAAAGACATCGCTTTACCGAAGAGCGAAATGAGTGTGAAAATCCATGGATCGGAAAAAGTCCACACAGGCAAGCGGAACGGAGGAACGAAGACGTCATCTAGAAGCTGCTCAATTTAAAAAAGAGACGTGGAAGAAAAAGAGCTCTTCATTCTCCAATTTTCTTCTTTATCCGTATTATAAATATATTTTAGCAATAATGTAGGAAATTTATTTTTTGTTGCGTCAAACTGCAGTGTCGTTTGGAAATTATAAAAAAATTTGAATGTGTGTTCGCTCTACAGTATTCTTCTTAAGAAATATTCTAATTTATATTTTATGAGATGTAAGAGATTTTTTCAAATCCTAACCTCCAGGTTTCATTTTAAAGTTAATATTACGTACAAATATTGGTAACTGTCTCAGAATAATGTCGATTTATAATAATAAAATTTACGCCCAAATCCAAGATGAAATTGAATATTCTCGTTTTTCACAATGTTTAAATTTAAAATAAATTTCACGAACAGATTTAATTATGCACGGGAAAGCTTGTAGTTTTTGCTACGATTGTATAAGATTCAAGGAAATATTCAGACAATAAGTTTCTGTGTAGCCCTTATTCACGAATGGATTTTTTGCAACGGATTTTTTTACTTATTTATTATTTACATGGCTAATTTGAGTATATAATATTGCTCCCGTTATATTTAGGCTCACGATTTCCGAAACCAGAGAACCAGCAAGGCTACTGGGATCGATAAATTTATACAAAACTTTGCTCGTGAAATAGTAACTTTTCAAGATTCAGTTTACAACATACGTCGGGCAAATTAAATGAGTCAGTTTAGTAATTAGCTATGAGTAAACAAATAATCATATTGATCAAGAAACACACATTAAAAAGATAATTTAAACATAATTTCAGTTATCTACATCCACGACCAAATGTCGCAAATGAGTTTGCTTAAGCACATTTACCCTGAGACAAACATTTCTAGTTACTAGAAACTACATACACATAAATTAAACACTGTCGCGGTCCTACCGTTGCGGTTCGTAATTGGTTGGCCGAGCCGGACCACTAGGGTTGGACACGACGTGAAAGAGGAAATAACTAGATAGGTTATAGAAAGGAGCAATAAGTTTCAGTGAAACTCAGAACTAGACTGAGACATTTAATTATAGTTACAACGTGTGGAGATTGCGCAAGGTGGCTGCCAGAGAGAAGCAGGTGGTAGTCATGACTAGGAGTGCTACGAGGGTGAAACTGCTGCTGGTCCATGCAGCTTCCGGGCGGTCGTCGAGCAGAGGGACAGGTCACTGAGGTGTCATTCCAGGGTAACTCCCACACAGAAACCGGTTCCGTCCGCTCTTGGATGATCGGAGGACAGAAGCGGGTTGCTGGGATGTCACACAGTGGCAACTCCCACACAGCAACTGAATTCTTCTGTCTCGGGCCTAATCCGTCCCCCGATTATATACGGTTTTTACTCCTTACGTCATTAGCCACTAACCTACTTCCTCTGGCCATGCAACCTCATTCTTGTGGTTGCTAGGTGTCTTCAAGACAACACGTTAAGTAGATTGAAGGGTATTCAATGTGAAGAGAACAGTCTAAATATTGAAAGCAAGCTGTATGGATAAATATTAAGAAAGTTATCTTTGGGTGGCAGCACACCGGGTAGATAAAAGCAGTGTCGTAGGATACTTGACTTCGGAATGGTAATAGGTACACGGACAGGGTGAGAGTTTGTAAGAGGGGATAGATGAGTTAAATATAGTGAATGAAAGATGATAGTAAGGAAATGAAATATTATATACGCTAAACAAATCTCAGGAGTCAGAAGATGAGAGTCGAGAGGAAAGTATTGCGTAGAAAAAGCGGAGACAGAATCTAGACGAACAGGCGACAAATTCATTTCAAGTTCTCAACTTTCCGTCCGACACGACTAGGACTTAACGCGAAAGTTTCAGACGCGTCACTTTCGTCTTTAGAAGAGCGCACAAACTCTTGTAATTAGTTCAAGGTGCGCGAATCGTGAAGACTCTTCGAACGAAACAGTCTTCATTAATAATAACTAAAGTTTCAAACAATCATTTCTTTATGAAAGTTACATATTTCAACCAGAAAAAATAGTATACTTTCTTTGATTTAAATAAATGAGAAGTGTAATGATTGAAGATAATCATGTTCAAAGTAGTTCAGACTTAGTAAGTTCGAGGGTATAGGTAGGAATAATATTCATCGTCCGAGTGTGTCAATCGGTGCCAAAAATCGCGCTTTGCCAAAAAGGGTCGTATCATTCGGGAATCGTTCTATATCATTCTCTACCCAAAAATATAAAAGATATTATTAAATTGAATCTCTTCAAATACGCGGATAAAAGCTACCTTCTGACCAGTGCTTCTACACTATAAAAGAATTTATTGATTTTAATAAAAATTAAAACCGTCTTGTACTTTTATCACGCCATTGTTGTAGTACTTTCAAAATATCTGACAACAATATCAAAGCTGCATGCTAGTATTGTCTTATTATTCATATAAATTTAGTTGTATATGTTCTCAACCCTGTCACGGTTGTGTACATTAATTCTATAGCCTCGTCCTGGTCCAGGTTTTTCTCCGGTATTTCTTCTGGTAGAGGCGGATTTTTTATAAAGTCTCGCTAGGCTCTTGCCTAGGGACGGAATCAATTGAAATAATTATTTGCGAATTTAGTGTTATTTAATAGTTACGAATTATCAACAATACTTTCCGAATGATTTATAGCTCGATAATAATACATACTTGTGAAATTACTTTTCTGTGTTTTATTAAATACAATATTTGTTGGTATTTGTTAATACTATAACACGTGTTGAACTATTTTATCGTTAGGTGCATGTTGAAAAATTAAATCCGCCTCTGCCTTAGGGCCCTTGCTCGGAATTCATGGGATGGTCCCTTGCTTGCTTCCGGAGAGTCGTGCGCTTAATTTGTATCTCTACCTGTCAAATAGTTAGTTTTTCAACTACAAAATCCCGTAAATGAGGTATAATTACAAAGATAAAATTTCAGTGACTGTTGCTAAACGGGGTGTCGGTTTAATTCCCCTAAAATATGATAATATTTCATACAACTCTTAATTCGTTATCGAGGTATAGGTATGACTTACCGGTAGAACGAGGACATTGTTCTTGCCATAGAGAAGCGTGGCGCGGCTGTTCTGGTGCAAAGATTCCACATACTCGCGGGCAGCAGGTGGGGCGCGCTCTTCGCCTAGCGAGCGCCGGAAATTGAGAGCGGGCGGGCGACGGCGCTGAAGTGGGGGTGTGGCTCCTCCCTGCGCATATAGACGTAAGTGCAACCACAGGTAGAATACGCGTTCCAATCACTCAAGAGTCTAAAGTGAATTAAAATTAAAATCTCAAAGGGTTTCTCACCAATGAAGGGAGGACGGGAGATGTAAGTTGTGACATAAAGAAATTTTTCACCTGGAGAAATATTTGGGTGAATAGAGAATGGAGTGAGTTACAATGCACATTGAATGCAGTTAAGAATTACATTTTTTACAAGACAGTTAAATAATGTGCAATGTAGAATGACCCATGGAGCAATCTTAAAAACACATAATATAAAAACCTACCTCCGAACATAATTTTTTTAAATTTCCTTATAATTTTATGTTTCCTAATTTAATAATAGTGCGTTTGGAAAAATGGTATGTTAAAAGTATTTTTCTTTTCTTATGAGATAAGAGTTCAAAATTCATAAGATAATCTTTCACTCAAAATTTATTTATATTTCATGAATAATTAGTTCATCACGGATATACTTTTTGAGAGCAACGTAATTTTTCACTTATTTCTTGAAGACTCGAGTCTCAAGCTCATAAAAAATAAGTTAATATGTAAATAAGAAAATATTTGACATGCAATTGGAATAAGAAGAAGGAAATAATGTAATAAAAAGGAAGTGATACGTACATCTCGAACCTGAGAGATGCGCGCACGCTGTACAAGTTCGTCCGCAGGAGGGTCCGTCCAAAAGTGGTCCTGAGTTTTCGTCTTGGAGAAGTCCAGTGCACATGGGCCCACTACCACACACAGGAACACAATCAACAGTAACAAACATTACAAAATTACATTCAAGAAGTAGTAATTTCAGAGATATTTCTTTTAAACCAATTTTTGGAGACAGGATAATTATAAGGAGAAAGAACTGATGCAAACAATTTAATGCAATTTAAAGGAGAAAATTGGTACTAATTTCAAATTACTCCTTTTAAATTAATAAGAAGAAATTAAAACCATTTCCAGATTTTCGCGAATTAGTTGGAGGCACAGTCATATTTTGACCTTTGTTTCCCGACCTAAAAAGAGTATTTTTGCACCTGTCTTTTAAAAAATGTTAAATAAAATTGTGCCAAAACGAGTACGTCATTGTAAAAATTGAAAATACTTACATTCGTTTTACATCCATTCCCTTGAATCCGCTCTATCGTTCACACGATTTACCCTCTAAAATTGGCTATCATTTCGGTAGTTTCCATTGTTACTAGATTATTTTTACTCTCAATAAATACGAACTTGGAGACCGTGAGTGCTATGTAGAGGGAGGAAAATAAGGATACCCTTATTAAACAATAACAATATTGAAAATCATGAATTTCGTATGTATTTACGTACGAAAAATTATTTAACCATGTTTATGTAGCCGACATCTTAAACATGCGAAATTTACTTCGACATATCATTGTCAGATGTTATATTTTTAAAGATCGCAAATCATAGGAATAATGATCGTCGAACTACTCAAGAAAAACAAAAAGAAAACTTTGATGAAGATAAAAATCTAAAATTAATCAACGGACAATTTAATAAATACATGACTCAAATTTCATATCTTAATCTTTAAATTAAATTACATGGTTGTAGCAGCGTAGTACGAACTCTGAAGAGAAAACCACTTCACAGTCTAGATTTTTAGACCCTATTTTCTACGCATATTAGATTACACATTAATCGTACACCGGTTCTTCCATCAATGTAACCATTACAACTACATGGAACTGCGCAAAAAAGTCGGATGGATGATATCCTTTACCAATCAACGTATATCGATAACTTCTCTCCACAAACCACAAGCAGAGAAATCCAGCAGTTTCCAAGAGAAGTCGATACCCCGACAGATCTGGTCACTTCGTGACCTTTAGAAAGTTTATCTTCCTACATGTTGGCAAGTTAACAAGATCGCGGTCGTATCCCATTCTGTCCAACAAGAATAGCACAACACATTGCAAACAAACCTAGGCAATGTGGAAAAGACGCGTGAAGATAAATGTAATGCGCACTTAAGAGATTAATGTAAGTCCGTCTCAGATACTTCATATTTTTCATCCTTTCTTCTATATTTACCAAGCCAGACTGAAAAGCGCCGCAGTGTTGAGTAAGTGGGGAGATAAATGTTCGAGAAAAATATAACAGCCTATAAGAAGATGTTTCATTCCGCGGGTAATTGATGCTCTACACGCATCTCCATAAATAAACTATCGTGCAAAACAAAAGAAAAATATTTTTCCACGCTGTGTTTTAAAAGAAATATTTAAACTAAAAAATAGGTTGCGAGGCGGTACTTTTTCTGTATTCTAAGCACCGAACTCAAACAGGATCAAAACGGAACCAATCAAAGCAGAGACACAATTCTTGTGCAAACTGAAATATTTATATTCTTCCTTCCTTTTTATGATATTAATTGACATTTAGTTTTAAATTTTCATTCACCACGTGTATTGAATGACATATTGAACATTTCAATTCAAAGTATATCCATAACTTCTCTCCATAAACCACAAGCAGAGAAATCCAGCAGTTTCCAAGAGAAGTTGATACGCCGACAAATTCTCTCATGTAAAGGTATTTATTAACAAAAAAGCTAGAACTACAATTGACATTACTATTAGGGAGACATGATTCTTAACGCCACAGATTGCCTACATTCCCTAGAAACCCTAATACATCTACAGACAAATGAGTTGTCATGACCTCGCGTCGGCTTACTGCCCGCCCGAGGCCCGAGCGATCCCAGAGAGCAGGCGGGGCCCATAACTGGACAGAAACACCGCCGCACCTCGCCGCGCCGCTGTGAAGCCGACAACTCTTTTTTCGGATGTTGTGGCATAAGTCCCATCCAGAGATCAGAGAGAGAAAGAGAGAAATAGAGTGAAATTATGGGAGTTCATCTCAGAAACAAACGCCCACAGAGGTGTAATTGTTGCGTATATTTTCACTACTCGGTATTGTTTATCTAACTATCAAACCAACTATAACGTTTTTTAGTTGAATTAACATGCCTTCCTTTTATTTATCCTGAAAATATTCAAACTCCATACTTCCCCGTCACAAGCAAGATTGGCATCATGGATGGCTTATATGCTACAGGCTATATTTGTGGATGTTGTTATATTTTAAAGCATAAGGGGCTGGTTAATTAAAATTGAAGTATACTTCAAATTTATTCCAGATTAAATGACTTGAGCAAGGAACAGAATTTACTTGAGCAAGGAACAAAGATTACTTTCTACCGTACGAGTGAGAAGGGTCGGTTTCCTTTCTTCACTGAAGAAGACAATCGTGTATTCTGACAAATGTAAGGACTTCTTAAAAAACTGACTTCCAGAATATATTCCAGAGTTTGGCACGTATTTATTGATAGCTATAAGCGGAGTTTGAAAAGCGTCCTTCTCCATAATGGTAACAAACACCGTTCAATACCAATGGTTCATTCAACGCAATTGAAAGAAGAATATGACACCATAACAATTGTCACGGAGAACAGACATAAATATCTTAAATTGCGGTGAACCTCACCGCCAGGTAACAGATCAATTATGTTATGTTGAATGAAAATGGGAGACGGGACTGAGATTCGAACTCGGGACCTTGAGCTTAACGCGCTCATGTGCTTACCTGGTAAGCGCATGAGCGCGCTAAGCTCAGAGTCCCGAGTTCGAATCTCGGTCCCGTCTCTCATTTCCATTAAACATAACATAATTAATGTCAAGTATATTTNAACATCGATGGGTGATATGTATGGACTTTAAAACGGTGAACTTTCTCCTTAGACAGCAAAGTGGGAACACAAAATATCCTTGTTATCTGTGTCTCTGGGATAAAAGGAACAAACAATACCACTGGATAGAAAGGAAGTGACAAGAGAGAACTCCAGGAAAAATGGTCATTGAAAAATGGCAATTGTTAACGCCAATCGGCCATTCATTTTATATGGCCACCAATGGCCGTTCGACGATAACAGATGGTCACAACAATGACCATTTTTACTACAGAATACATAGTTGCTGGGGGAAAAGTATCATTCATGCGCCTTTTGTTGGACGAGAGAAAATAATCTTTCCACCACTGCATATTAAGCTAGGCTTCATGAAACAGTTTGTAGGGGCTCTGGATAGAATGGATCTTGCTTTGCTTTGCAAGTACGTTCGTACAATAATAGAATGGATCTTGCTTTGCTTACATTCGAACTAAAATGCATCAGATAAGTACTGTGAATCTGAAAGCTGGAATTTTTGACGACCCACAAATTAAACCTCATAAGAAACCCGGTTTTTGTGGAGTCCAGAAATCAGGCTGAGCGAAAAGCATTACTGTCATTTGCCGAAGCTATCAGAAATTTTTTGGGAAACCGCAGAGTAGAAAATTATGTTCATCTAGTAAACAAGATGTTTAACATCTTTAGAAACCTTGGTTGTAATATGAGCATAAAGGTTCACTACCTACACAGCCACTTGGATAGTTTTCCTGTAAATGTAGGTGAAATAACTGAAGAACACGGTGAAAGATTTCACCAGGACATAAAATATATGGAGGAATTCTACCAAGGAAGATGGGATATCCATGTGGCAGATTAATCGTGGAACCTGAAAAGAGACGTTAAATAAAGTTCATTCAAAAGAAGCTTACGAAGTGTTTACTGACACTCATATCCGTATGTAAACGTTTTGTAAGGCAATGTCACAGCATGTTTTTTAAACTAATTCTATATTTGGATTTAGCGCTTCACAACTCTAAATAGCCCGACACCAAAACCACTATGGACCTGAGCTTTTGCGACTTTTTGAAAGTTTCAAGTTTGAGAATACTTTTTAACCATATGCCGGATCATGTTTCCTCTCAAACAGAATGGAAAGTCATGACTTGAATGTCTTTATCTTTATCGGTTTTTCTGTTTCTCCGAGCACGAGAAGCATGAGAACTCAGCACATTGATAAATGTTACTACGCAGTAATAACTATCGAAAATCAAATTGATGTAATAGTAATATTCGATGTGTATTTCAGTGCGGAGTAGGAGTGAACACGATGTAGGTTGTAAAGGGGAATCGACGGGGATTCGAGAAGGAATATTTGTACCAAAAATATAAAAATCAAGGGAGAAATGCCGTGGTATTTAGTTAGTATGATATAAATATAAATGTGACAAAATACTTATTTTCTAATGTAAGATGTTTTCCTTGAATCCACAAAAAAATTCGAAAAGAGATTAAACACTTCCGTGTCATATATATAAGTATCCCTCAACATAACTCGAATGTTGTACTTAGTAAGTAAAAATTCTTTCTTTGGTGGTTTTAAATACTCTTATCTCACATTCCATATTCATCGAGATTCGAAATAAAAATTTTAGAATGAAAGGAATTAGAGTTAAACTCACAATATAAGAGTAAAATATTCCATTCTTAAGAGTAAGGATTTAAAGCTACCGTGGAAAAAGCATCCGAAACACAAATATAATGATTAACTTTATATCAACAATATGAATAATATAATCATGTCATGTAGTGTAGTTGTATTTAACTTGTAAAAACAATTCGGAAATGTTTAAATCCTCGCACTGCTATTAGTTGAAATTCAATGAACGTTTGAATTCAAAAATACCTTTGTATTTCTGGGTTTAAAAATAGCGCTGTATTATTTAAAATCAATTACAGTTCAACATCTCTGTACGAAAAATCTAAAAATATGTGAGTATATCACGATTCATCTTAGTGAAAACCTCACTTCGATATATTTCTCTGTTAAGGAGATATTTGAAGTGAACTTTCTTATTAAAACACTCTAGATACTTGAATTTCATAAATAATTTTCATCAAACTTCGCATCTCCTTATAAAACACAAAAATATACTTATAAGATACAAACATCTTGAATCAATATAAAATCTTAAATTAAAAAAGTAAATGAGTGAAAGTGCAATAAATGTGTCCAAACTGGTGTTTAAGTTAACGATTATATTCAAAAGTAAATTACAATGAAAGAGATAATTTAATAGTATCGATAATAGTCGAGACAACAAGTTGCTCTTTGGAACAAACTTTTATCATTGAAAATTCTGAAGGTTTTTCTATATCTAATTCAACCCTATCTTAGGCCGCACACAAACAAACGTCAAGCAGAAATATCGAGGATCATAAATGCTCGGGGAGATCACACGCACTTTTAGCATCCGCAGTGATGCAAATGGCTGTGCGGAGAAGAAAAATATAAAGAAATAAAATTAGAGAAAGAAATATTTTGAGTGCGAAGAATAATAGATTTTTCCAATTAAAAATTGTGCAGTTTTTGTTTGTATGATTCAATTAAGAAATTTAAAAGGTTATCTTCGGGATAGTATGTCCTTCACTGAAGGAAAAAAGAAATTAACTAGAATCTAATTTGTAATCTCTGAGTGAAATGGAAGTGGAGGACAGGGTCTCAAAACAGTGAACGTCTATTTGAGAGATGGAAAAGTATAACTGGATTAAGAAAAATAAATAATAGAACTTATTTTCTGTTACAGATGCATTCTTGAAGGTAAAGTATGTTCTTGTTCCCTTATATTTTATCAAAGTTCACTACTTTATCGGTGATTTCACATTAACGTATAGATTTTCATCCTCAGATTTAGTAAATTACAAATCACAATTAGATCTGCAAAATTTCAAGATGAAGTCTGATATGCTAGGTAGCAACATCGAAAGACAACAGTAACATCGCCATATTTTTTGTTGCTCACGCCGGGCGGAACTGAATCCGCACTGACGCAGCTGCTATTTTGTGATCACAATCCTCGTGCTTTTATCTCGAAACGATAACGTCAAACATTTATGAGCCGTTCCCCAACGATAAAAAGTTATATGAAGGAGATTAGTCGGCCTTTGACAGCATTGTGGGGGAAGGTTTTGATCATTTTCTCTCCACCAAGATTCATTCATCTCAGCGAGAGAAATGTACGATTTTTTCGATTGTAAATGGTGATTATCCCTCGTTAAACCACGCTCCAAATAGCTTTTTTCTGATTGGCTGCCATTTAGAGTTACCATATAAAAGCATATACCAATGCATGAAATGTTTCGAAAGAAAATAAATGCCTTTGAGTCCATGTACTTAGAACTCATTAAATACGTGTTCTGATTTGCGGAACATGAATAATGATGCAATTCAAAAGGGAAAACAAAACATTGACGCTTCCACACGCGATTCGGGATTTTATATAATTTATTTTTCAGAAAACCTGTAATGTGGTTTATTTGGATAACTGATCATTACTAATAATATAATTTATTTAATCTCTTCCTGGCAATTGTATTCACACGCAACAATTTTCTTGTTTATATTTTATTGTGTAGTTGTTCATATAACACATAGTATTATATCATATTAAGGATTATTAAATAATATATTCCCTAGCAGCTAGTCCAAATACTTCGTAGACTCGCATGTTTTTCCAATTGCGAGAGCACAAATTAATTTCTAATAACATACGTCTTGTTGAATTTGTTTTCAATATTAATTTTATTTATTAATCTAATTTGCATCAAGCTATGTGCAATACACCAAGAAATTAAAAGAAAAACACAAATTGACTGCCTTGTCTGTAAACAGAGTCATTACAGAGTTCTCTCATGGTATATTCTTTTTCTATTTGTTTTTCTCTCTTTTTCCTGGTTTTCGACTTAAGGTCAATGCCTCTTTGTCTTCCTCTTCAGGTGTCTCCATCCCCGCCACGGGGACACATCATCTTCTATCCTTGAGGTTATCCTTTCCTCACATCTCTCGACTTGATTTGTCCATCTCTTTTACTTTTATTCTTCTTCCCGTCTCATATCTCGTATAACTCCCAATTGAGTAACAAAATACTTGAACGCTTCGTATATCTCCTTCGTCATTTGTCGCTCCAAATCATCAATCTTCCGAATTACCTCTCTTTTTTCAAATACTATAAGTAAGCTGCCCTCTCCTATTCATAAAGTGGGCAATCCCACATCACATGTCTTGCATCTTCCTCCTCCTTCCCACACATACGATTACTTTTCTCTCCCGAAATACTTGCGGCAAATACCATGCTCTGTCGTGAATTCTACAACATACCTATTTAATTTAAACCACTTGCGATGTTTATTTGCGAATTACACTTTTGGTATGTATATATACGTTAATCTTCCTTTTGTAGGTGTCCGCTACCGAATCTGTCAATATTCCATGAGTGATTTAACAAGTCTGCTCCTCATCCTTTTGTGGTCTTCGCACATCAATTTCTATTTATCCATTTCGTTCTATATTTTACCTTTTTGCAGATGAAGGTCAAATGGCATTAATCCATGGAATATCACGTATAGTTTTAAAGTATGAATGAAATATTTTTAAACGAATACAAATTTAGCTGAACTCACCAAGCAAGGAACTCAGGATGGAGCCGTAGTCAGGGTCGGCTACAAGCGCATCCTTCTCGTAGTATTTGCTGGAAGAAACAAAATAATATACCATTTACTTCATCTCTAATATATAACCAGTTAGTGTACTTCTGAGTTATATCTTTACGGCATATGAGGTAAAGTTTAGTTAGGATGCTATTTGAAATGTTTTTAACACTCATACCTTTACTCTTAATATCACCACACAAAATACAAAAGGGGTATATGAACATTTTAGGGGTCAACAAATAAAACATTTAATAGAGATATATTATTTACGAAAAGGAGTTGACACATCTGTAGAATTCATTCAAATTTTAATCTGTCTTCTCTCATTACATTATTTTCATACATAAGAGTTAATTATTATGGATGAAAACGAAGTTTATAAATTTGTTTATCACTTTTATTACACTTTTCTTAACTCGATTCTTAAAACTTCGTTTGAATCATAATTTCGACTAGTTAGACTAAGTTAGAGATTTAAAATTTTGCACACACGACTAAGTCCGGTGACAATTAGGTATTTTGTACATATGTTGCAACTTAAGTAACACACTATAATATCTCCCGATTGAAGATCAGCGAGATAAGTAATTCCTGTAGCTTCAAATTGGCAAGGAGCCACGACGCAAACAAAAAGTTATTTGTAATGGATGTAAATACGCTATACACACTCACGCCCATAAAAAATTCGGTTCACCAAAACGATACATTCCTTTAACATTCTTCGGTCCAATTCTTTGCACATGAACCTATCATCCACCAAAAGAAACTTCCTTAGGCGCTATCTTGTGGTGACACCGTAATGTCCATCCATGAAGTATACCAAATTTAATATTATATATAATTCAATAAAGTTATTTTTATACATCGTACCAACTTGTGGTTTTCTGCAATAGATTCCTTACATCCATGCGCACTCTTTTTTTTCTTCTTCAAAAAATTGCCCCCTTCAAAGTATTTGGAAAATGTTTGGGGCATGAAACAGTTTTACAAATCGGCGACAGTTTTTACAGCTTTACAATTTATGTATTTGAAACCTCTCGCTGACAATGGAAATACAATAATATCAGTTTTTGCAAAGAAATTCAGTTTGCTCCAATACATCGAAACCTCATCCACAAGAGTTCATCGAAAGGATCAACGAAAAGTTTTCTTTACGTACTAGAGATTTGCGCTTTTTTCGTAATAGATTTCTTATGTAAAATTTAACAAGTAAAATTTTTCATTTTTTTTTCAAATATAAAAAATGATCCCTTCCGAGTAATACGGAAAATTTTGGTTGAAGAAATTGTTCTACATAGTGGGCCTTTTCTCATTAGAAACATCTCGTCGAGTGTAGAGAAATGGACTAATATAGCATTTCTAAAACAAATCAAATTGTCTGAAATAAATGAAAATTCCATCCATAAGGGCTTAAAGATTCAACCGAAAGTTTTACATACGTACCAGGGATTTGCGGTTTTTTAAATCGATGTCTTACTTTCAAATTGACACGTCAAACTTTCCAATTAAAAAGAATTATCTAGACGTTTTGAACCTTTTTTTGGACCAAGAAACAGATTTACAAAATTAGCTCGTCATAATACGTTAAATGTAATTAGTTATTAAATATTATGATTTAGAATTTAGGTTCTTTCTAAAATTTACAAACATTATTTTAAAAATCTTTTCATAAAATTTACATAAATACGAATACAAAACTAAACGATGTTAAGATTCAAGGGAGGATGCATTTAATAGCTATGTTTCTTTTTGAAGATCTCTTCCAAGCACCTTCATCACGCATTGTATATGATATAAGGAGTGTTTAAATTTATCTCATTCATTGCCTTTCCCAAAATTGGAGGAACAAACATAGTCTTTCATTTTCAACAAATTGATCAGTGTTTTAAAGAGCATCACTTGCAGCATTTTAAAGCTTTCGTGATGGGAACTTTTTTTCCATTGAAACGTTTCTTATTTCTTTTACCTGAGTTACTACCTCACGCTATTAGCGCAGGAGTTGTAAGGAGTCAAGGGGAGAAAAAAACTGTTCCTTCTGTTCATATTAAATTCATTTTTCTCGATAATGATAATGAGTAGTTCAGGTGCTCATTACGAACAGCTTACGAACAGAACGTCAATAGAGTCAGCATCGTTAATTGGGAAAAATATGTTGACTATTTCTTCTCGTTTTAAAAATTAAGGTAAAGATATACTAAATATTCTTATGTTTAAATTTTATCATCTTTCACATCTTTTCAATTTTCAGTTCCTTCCATATTAATTTCTTTTCGTAGCGTTCGAATTCACAAAACTTTGCGTGTTTTTCTTCGAGACTCATAAGTAAAAGAATGTTTTTAAAAATTGTTTCTATTCTCTGCTTAGATGCCAGCAAAAATTAATTTTATTCCACTCCTCTGATGTGATTCAGAAATGTTTTGATAAGACAAGTATTTTTATTAAATGTATTATCTAATGCTCCTGATGCTTCACAATCTGCAATTTTTATCAGACAAACTTATGCTCTAATTACGAATACCGAGATAGTTCGTAGATTGATCATGTCCACATCTAATTACGACGGAAAACACAAAAATATCAATATTTTTTATAAATTGGAATTAAAATATTTCTATGTCTAATGTGAAATTTTGCAAAAGCACACAATGTATGATTAGTAGGATACACACTAAGGAGAAAATATTTGTAGACAGTAACTGGTGCGTAATCTAAAATTTTTTATTTTCTATTTCTCAACACCATCCACAATCTTACCTTTAAGCTTTGCTTTCGAAATGACCGAGTAACATGGTCACTATCCATGTTTGTTGGCTGATACGAGGAGAATAAAATATTTTGAGAAATATAATACCCTTACCAATAAATTTTCCTACCACTGTTAAATGTTAACTCATGGGGGTTAAAAATATTATTCAAAACTATTGAAAAAACTGTAGAAGCTGAATACAGTTTGAAATCGGTATGGCTATTAAGAAAAAATACGAGTAAAATAAATTCTAAACGCATTAAGTATTTTGTGACCTCCACCGTACCAAAATATAGATCTATGAAGTAAAAAGAATATCTGTTCCCTTCAACTCAACACTAAGCGCTAATCAACAATTAATTACTTCCACCACCCATTCCTCAACTTTTGATAAGGATATGCGAAGTAGGCTACTATAAGAGCCTCATATCCAGAAGAACAAGAAGGTGACCTTTTTGACATTTGTCTCGCAGCACTACTACTTAAAAACTCTCCATATGGCTTTTAATTTCGTGTACGACCCATATGACATTGCACATTTTACAGTATGATCTGACTTCTGGAACAAAGCGCGAGGAAGCTTCTTGAGTGATGGGGTTCAGAATACTACAAAAGAGGAAAAAGGTATCGCATCGGGAACAGGTTCTTTCATTCGTGTTTTTACAGTTTCTCATTTAAGCATAGTGTCTCGCCTCAACCCCCAGCAACTTCTCCTTTCTCTCCTAAATGAGAACCAGGTGTCGGTTGTGTCAGGCCATCTTTTGTGATGACCTTCTGCCACCAAATGCTGTCCACATGGTCTTTGAGAAAACATGTCGTGCTCCGTTGTCTTTACATATCGACCCTTTCTGAACTCTGAAGTAACTAAATTGTATTTTGCTCTAACCATAAGGAATTCGATACTTTCTGTTCAATACGCGTGAAACGTTGAGGAACGGGAGGGCTCTTTTTGTGGAGATGAGTAATTTAATTCGAATTGTGGTTGGAAGATATAAGATTTTATGACACTCAGAAAATTTATCAAACTTTATGAATTTGTGTGAAACGACAGCGAAGCAGTCAGGAAAAAATCCTGTTACGAAGGACATCAGCATACGAATGGTTGGATTTCCTCCTGTAAAAATAAAGTGAAATTTCATACGAAAAATTCTTTCCCTCTCCCATGGAACGATTTTAATAATAATTTGTCAAAGAAATAACGGTGTCAAAACACTTGTTTTATTTCTTTTCAGTTCTTTCTTTATTTCAACAGCTGGAAATGTAAAGGATGAGCGCGCTTCATATTCTTGGTCATCCCTGAATATGGACGAACACACTCCCTCCAAAGGAAAAGCGTATCCTCCCTCCAGCAGATAGGAGAGGAACACCTATCGTAGTGCTTACTACACTCACTCAGGATGAGAAATATTTGAATCAGGGTTCGCATGCCAAGAGATCACGACTTTCGACTTAGGGGCAGATGACGATTTAAATGGTTCTCCAATGTTTATGTCTCAAACCATTTATTATAAAACAAGTTAAACATTTAAATATAGTATTTTTAAAATTTTATTAACACTAATTTACCTAAACGTTTCTTTTCATTTTCACATGAATGACTCGTGATCAACAGTCTTAAAATGGGCTTGTTGGTTTTAAAACCACATCAAAGTTCCACTTTTCAATTATATTTAAATCATAAATGTCTTGGACATGGAAATAAAGGTTTAAATAGGTTTGTTTCCATGGTATTTCTTAACAAAACACATAATTAGCAAGTAATTCCGAGTAGCAAATTCTCGTCACTAAACTATGATCAATAATAAAATTGATTAACCAGTTATTCGTTGAGATATAATGAAATGGAGACATCACATACCACTGGCGTGAAGGTAAATGTTCCAGATCATTTTAGGTATAGTTATCCATTAATCATTTAAGGTTTTAACGCCAAAATGATTAATGGATAAGTTAAATCTGATGTCATAAAATGATTCACATCATTAATAAAAATTTGTTTAGTCGTTCAAGGAATGAATAGGAGAAAAGAAACATGTTTGTCTCACCAGTTTTGTGCATTGTTCCATTGATATTATTCCATTTTCACGTAGTATAGCTAAAAATAATATTTCTTCTATTTTTGTACGTAGAAAGTATTAACATTGAGATATAGTACGAATTTCGGGGAATTATTATGATTACCTATACCAAAACAATGTCCAAATTCTTACAAATGTAAGAAATGTGGAAGAGCACTTACGTGTTTGGCAATAAATTACGTTTAAATTACTGAATTAATATTGATGAAACTCAACAGAGAGATAGCTCAAGACCTGGAGATCTTCACAATATGTGCTACGTTTTCATAGATTTAACGTCTCGTAATTTTTATTTGAAATATTTGGATTGTAACTCAAGAAAAAGAAGACAAAATATTATAAATTTAAGAAATCACAACTTAAACATAAATAACAAAATTTACGCGAACAAAGCGCGGATACTCAGCTATTTCTAAATAAATACATTCTTATAGTTTCTAGTGAAATGAAGAGTAACAGCGATAAGGATTAATTGAGAATTTTTTCGAAGTTATATACATTCAATAGTATATTTTTGACGTCGACATTTGTAAGAGGCAAATTTAAATAGCTGTCAATTTCCTTCTGACACTAATTAAATCCAAATGTAAATGTAGAGAAGTATATCATTATTTATGGACTTTATAGACATGATAAATTAGGCATGCGTGGAAGCATATAATTTTCTTTCCGAGAAACTCAAGGAAGGAATTCACAATTTAATCCACCTAGTGGTTTCAAAGTCTTAAAGAGAAAGATAAGACTTTCGTCAACATAGACCTGCAGTTTGTAAATTACATCCCTCAGTAGTTATTTGTAGATTGTTTTAACATCATTAACATAAATTATCATTTCCGTAACTCTTTGAACATTCATATCAATGCATGGAGGAAAAAAGGTCTGAATGGGTAACGTTCAAATTTCAGGGTTACACAGGCATGTGTGAGAGACTTACCTCGCATTCTGAGCCAAGTGGTCGATGATGAGAGTCAGTTTCTTATCTAGTAGAGCGATGCGTATCCACAGATACTTTGGGGCAGTGGCTTGGGAGTTGGCAGCACCACCCCCACCTGCTCCCGTGCCGCCACCTCCACCACCTCCTGGAAATATTGGAACGATCGTCTAATAAACTGCAAACACACTTTGTGGTTCCCCTTTGGAGTGTTTTATACTCCCGAACTATAATAAAAATTGTTTCCGTGAAGCTCTTGACAGAAATGTCTTCATGCACGGCACACTATACCACGGTAAGAATAGAAAATCGAGGTTGCTCCATATGAATGCATTCTATTGTGAATGAGAATGACACATCACTGTCGATGCCTGGGAGCCAGATTGGAGGCTTGGATCCACGCTTGGAGTCTGATTGAGGCGGAGCCCCAAAGAGCGTCCGTGGGGGGAACTCACCAGCGAGAATGGTAGGGTGAAGACCCAAATGAGGGGAGTAAATCACCCAGTGAGCGAAGCGAGTCAATAAAATAAAATGAAAAACAAATTAATGTTGAATAAACATTATCCTTGATTTAAATATAAAGTAACGAGAAAATGCCACTAGAATCTCCAATTCTGGGCTCTGATAATGTGCTCATGTTGCCAAACTATTCTGAGAGAGAAAATCATTCAATTGGCTGAACCATTTCCTCGATACCATCCAGTATTTCAGGATAGTTGAGGAAAGGGTTGTTGACGTATCGATTAAATGTATGTAAACAGCAACAAAACGCCTTTTTATTTAAATGAATATAACTGTCAACATCTCGTCAACCCAAGAATATAGGAGTTAAACCAACATCAATATATCAAGTATTAAGTATTTTAAAGATTCTTAACATTTGTTGTATGATTTTAACGCATTACTTACACATTTTACGTTTTTTAACAAATGAATATGTTGTTACTTTTCCATTGAAGAAACAGTTGTAACTGTATACATCTCGAACCAAAAATTTATTTCTTCATAATTTGGACAACATATTAAATATTCTTAGAAGAAGATTTGGAAAAAAGTAGGCAATGTTTTCTTCAGTGCGTAGGAAAGGAAGTATTTAAACACAAGATGAATCCATTAACACAAAAAATCAATAAATTCGGTATAAATAGCACTTTTTCTTATCCTTTCCATTAACATTTTCAGCAGGTCAACGAGTGGGAACAAAAACTGTACTAGTTTTCTGCGATAAAATCTTCTTTTCGAATGTTTGTTCTATCTAAATTTTGAAGTCGCTTGGCATTTTTGCAAACGGAGGTGGTATAATTGATTTCAGTATCGGAATGCACCACAATAGAAACTTCAGTATTCAGTCCTTGCGCATTATGATGATTTTCAAATATATTTATAGTTATAGCACTAGTGATCATATCTGATTTAAACATGTTATTTATTTATTTATTTATTAAGATATCGCAGGTATTCTGGTATCTATAAAATCTATGTGAAACAACGAAAAATGATACCACACATTAATTAATAGAGGACGTTGCATTATACACAGGTGCGTGCTTGTAATATTTTAGTCTAAAAGATGTACGAACTGTCTTCTTTAAAGAAGAGGAAATTTCCATGGCAACATCTCGTCAAACTCGTTACGTGGCGTAATGAGTTTGTATTAGGAAGAACGGTTCTCTTTTTATAGCACCTTAATGTAAGAGTCGTATGGCAGTGTTTAGTAATTTTGAGTTTGTAACACATCATAGTGTTTCCTACATACAAGTATCGGAGTTACTTAACCTCGTACGTTTTGCGCATACTCGTATTTGGTACAGAAGAAAATAGTAAAAACGAAAAACTAATTAAACGTAAAAATATGCGCAACTCGGTTTCAGGATACTTACATACAAAATTTTAACTCCCTGAGTCGCGGGAAGAGTTATTTTTTGAAGTGTATTAGAAACTATGATTTGAATTTTAGAGGTAGAGAATTTACTTTCCTCGAGGATTTTGTACATTTCGTACAGTAAGAAAGACTGATGGCAACACAAATATGCACACTTCACAATGTCTTCAAATATTGTATTGCCCTTATACCTACATGTGAAATTACAACTCTAGAGTCTAGTTGTCTATGCGCTTTAAAATATTATACTTCAAATTTTTGAATCCATGTTTAATCAACAAATTTTCGACATCGGTGATAAGACACTCAAATGAAGTGACGGCGATAAAGCTGTAGACGAAAAATTGTGTGTTTAATGTTAAAACGTATGTAATTAATGTACCACCAACATAGTTTCTATATTTATACTTTATTACTTCATAATATAATATGTTTTTGAATAGCACGCTTCTTTAAATCATGACACAGCACACTGAGGATGAAGACACGAAAACAATCACACGGGAAACCATTTGAACTTAATCATGAAACATAGATCATAAACTTATTTTTAACGAGATTTTATAGAAAATTAATAACTATATTTAATAGAGAAACGTTTGAGCAAGGTATCTGACCTCCTTCGATAGTTTACATTGATATGGTAGTATCGTATAGTCTACTTACTGAGCAAAGAAACGCTAAGTCTGACAACCTGCACTATACAAGTCACCCACAAAATCCATCTCTCAACCCTTTCCTCCTCACTCTCTGCACTAGTGATCATATCTGATTGAAACATGTTATTTATTAATTAAGATACCGCAGGTATTCTGATATCTATAAAATGTACGTGAAACAACGAAAAATGGTACCACACATTAATTAAATCAAAGGAAAGAAACTTAAAATATCTCATGATTCACGTATCCTTTTTACGCACTTCTTGTTAGATATAATTTTACTTTAGATTTTACATAGCTTGAAAAAAATACCAGTTTAACTGCGGTCCTCCAGTCTTTGCCCAGCAAACAGGGTATAGTGACATAACATGAATGAAATTGTCAATATGTATCTATAATATGCAAAAATAAAAGAAATTCGTATACAAAATTATCATTATGATATATAACTTCTTGCTCGGGATATCGGTCTGGACTTACGCCAACGTTTCGACTTTATTTCAACAAAGTCATCTACGGGGCACAAACATTAACATAGAAGATAACCTAATCTAATTAATATTTTAACAACATTGTCTTAATTACTCACACAGATCCTTTTCTTAATCTACACAGTTATTTGTATTTTAATTTACTCTTAACTTGGACATCAGATCATGGTTCAAGTTTGACTGACTGATTCTCTATTCTTCATGTAACATAAGAAAATATAAGTTATTATTTATAATTACAGTATACCATTGCAGATGTAAAATTAATGGAAAAGACATTATCGAATTAAATTTTCATAAGCAACTAATATCTTTCCTGTTATTTACAAAATTCATGGTCGTTTTCAAGCCGTCTTACCTCGTTGGGTTGGTGATTTTTTTTAGTGACAGTTCCTTTTTTTAAAATCAAATGAGTGTTCATTGCCTATTGCATTATAGTGTGTATTGCATTTGCGTTAATAGAATTTCATTAATCCAGACCGATATCCCGGAGAGTAATTTTTATACAATACGATATTAACTTGGGTGGTCATTTCAACGCGTTTGAACATCTACAGAAACGAAAAATGGCCTCCTTGCACACGAACATAGTGCTCTCTAGCCTGCCTCCACGCTTCAACGTTCCACAAATAAACCACGAAATTAACCTGGCAAACATCTCCCTAAATCATCACCTGGCAGATACAAAAACCACATTTTTTGATTTGCAACCACACCTGACTGCCAAGGACTTTACCCAGCACGGTTTACACCTGAGACCATCTGGGAAACAGCATTCGGTTCTCTTCTAGCTTCACATCTGACCTCACATCATCCACCTGCCCCATTACCCACTCCTACACCTCCTCCTGCACATACCTCATCTCCTCCTCCTGCTCCTACCTCATCACCATCTCCTCTTTCTACCTCGACACCCATTTCTTCTCTTTTCCCCGTTCTTTCACCTACTGCTTCCTCATCTCGCACGTACTCATCTATTCCTCCTGCCGCCCCCATACACAGTTACAACTTGCGCTCAGGAGTACGATGTGGTACTCGAAGGTGACAATCGCGTTCAGGTGCTGTGTGCGAGCTTCATCCGGAACTAGAAGCTGTACCAATTTCAAATTCCTCTCCACAATCTAACGTCGATTCCATTTCTCGTGAGTCACAAACTCTTTGCGAAAATAAAATAATTATATTTCATCATAATGTCCAATCCCTTTCAAACAAATTGACAGACATTGAAATTCTGGTACACGAAAGTCGATTCGATTTGTTATGCCTCACAGAACATTGGCTTTAAACTAACAACATCAACGATATTGCTATTTATAATTATTATTTAGCACGTTCTTACTTTCGACAAAATTTTAAAGCAAAAAATCCCCACGGAGGTACGCGTATCTACGTTCGTAATGATATATTATCTTCTCCACTGACAGGTTACGAGAACTTCTGCGTAGATAGTGTGTTCGAATTTTCTGCAGTTAATCTGACCGACACCGATATTGTTGTTTTGTGTATTTATAGACC
>NNCF01126105.1:326655-345250 GCA_002313205.1 Laupala kohalensis
AGGCATAGATGATATACCTGAGTTTATTGTTAAATCTTCGTCCCACGCTATATTAAATCCACTCGTAAATATTTTTAAAAATTCTTTATCGGAAGGGGCGTTTCCTAAAGTATTTAAAAAAACTACAGTGAAACCTTTACACAAGAAAGGAAACAAACTTAATATTGGAAATTACCGACCAATATCTCTACTACCCACTTTCTCAAAAATCCTAGAAAAATTGTTCTATAAGCGTCTTCTAGATTTTTTATCAAAATATAACATTCTCTCTGACGATCAACACGGTTTTAGCGAAATCCTTTCCACCACAAGCGCCATATTTTCCTTCTTAAACGATGTTACCACATCTCTTGACCGTGGAGAAAATCCTCAGGGTGTTTTTCTAGACTTATCTAAAGCATTCGATGTCATCGATCTCGGAATTCTCCTTTCCAAATTGCATTCTTTAGGCATTCGTGGACTTCCACATCAATGGCTAACTTCTTATTTAAAGATAGATATCAATAGGTCGAAATATCCTATACTAAAATTAAAATACTTGAGCATTGTCTTTCAGAAACAAAGTCACTTACTTGCGGAGTACCCCAAGGATCAATTCTCGGTCCTATATTGTTTTTATTGTATGTGAACGACATGTCATCATCCACATCAGATAGCAAAATGGTTCTTTTTGCTGATGACACTAATTTACTATGTAAACACGCCAATGCTCAAAAAGTTTTGTCTAACCTTTCGACTTGGTTCCATGCAAATCGTCTCATTGTAAACACTGACAAAACAGT
Source organism: Laupala kohalensis (assembly GCA_002313205.1). NCBI lineage: Eukaryota > Metazoa > Arthropoda > Insecta > Orthoptera > Trigonidiidae > Laupala > Laupala kohalensis. The sequence goes on from NNCF01126105.1 coordinate 327,438, forward strand.
GTCTATGTCATTTCACAATAGTATCACAAAATCTTTACCCCAGGTTTCTCTTTCTTTAAACGGAACACAATTAAAAACTGTTACAAATACAAAATTCTTAGGTCTCCATATTCAAGACAACCTCAAATGGAATTGTCACGTTGACAAACTTAATTCCCAATTAAGCAAATTGTGTTACGCATTCCGAATCTTAGTTAACGCAGGTTAACGTTATATATATATGAGAGGGACGTGTGACCCTCCACGCTGCCAATGGCGAAAAGGCCGCGGGACGACGGAGGCAGCGTCGAACTGTCGTGAGCGAGCGGGGAGGAGGAAGGCACTCGTCAGCACAGATTATAGAAGGTAGAGATAGTTCACTCTATATTTATATTTGGCCTTGAGGCCCAGTGAGACCAAGCAGTTTACTTTTCTTTGCTACTCACTGTGAGAGCGGCGTAGCGGTGCGCTGTCGCTCTCAAGTCTTGGCGTGATTTAATTTATTTTGTTGATAGGCGAATCACGAGGCCAGCGAGTAACATACCTCTAAGAAAAATGGCCAACCCAAAAAGTGCCCTTCCAGCGTCCACGACGCTCAAGGCTGGACCGGAGAGTCCATCCTTGCTAACTGAGGATGTTCCCTCCGGACCAATGGAAGTCCAAGCTAGATCAGAGATTTTAGCGCAGATTAAATCATCACTTGAGTCAATAGAAGCGATCCTGACAGTCAGAGGATCAAAAGATCGCCTTTTAGTAGAGGATCGGAGGGCGATTCTGGCGGAGGTTAGCAGCTCCAAGCTTGCCTTGGCCCTGCTGGCCGACGTCACGCCGGCTTTTGAGGAAAGAATAATAAGCGAGATGATAAAGGGGGTGGTGGAGGGAGTGGTGAAAGCCACTCCCAAAGCTCCCCAGATACAGGTGCCAGAGCGAGCAGTACCAGGAGCGCAGACTTTTGGCGATGTAGTCAGAAGGGGGGATGTGAGGGCCAATTTTAATGTTAAGTTGCCCAAACAGAATCCCACTATATTACTAAGAGTCAAGAGTGGAAAAGCAGCGTTGAGCATGAGTGAGGTTAGGCAGGAGGTTACGAAAGGCTTAGGGACCAAAAAGGTAAGAGTCAGTGGATGTCGCCCCGTCTCAAATGGGGTCGTCATTGAAAGCCCATTTTCAGAGGACATAGAGTCAATTAAAGAAGCAGTGAAGGGTTCTAGCCTGTTGGAGCCCGACACTCTTAGAAAGAAGCACCCCAAGATCATTGTAATTGGGGTTCGTAGGGGTGTTTCTGAGGACTTAATAAGAGATGAAATAGCGACATCTACTGACTCAACGCCTGAGGAGAAAACTCAGATCTTCGTCCGCACTAAACTTGGTCGCGGAGAGGGACCGAAGAGTTGGGTGATTCAGCTGCCCCCACGTCTATGGAGGATAATGCTCGGGCGAGGTCGCTTGTATGTAGAATGGAGCTCATATAGGGTCGATAAATATGAGACGCCTCTGCGCTGCTATCGATGTCAGCGCTACGGTCATCTTGGTGCACATTGTAAGAGGCAAGCAGAGGTGTGTGGCAAGTGCGGTGTAGAGGGCCATAAGAGAGAGCAATGCAAGCAGCAGGAGTCCTGTTGTGCCACTTGCAAGCAGTTCAATAAGAGGTCAGACCACCTGACCGGGCATAAAAGGCTATGTCCGGAATACTCGCGGGCGGTGGAGTTGCTGAGACAGCAAACCGCCTATGAGTAGGCTGGACATAGTACAATTGAATGCTCGCAAGATGGTGGCGGCCATGGGAAATTTAGAAAAATATGTTTATGAGTTCAAAATTGATATTGTGCTACTTCAGGAACCGTACACGGTGGGAAATAGGGTTGCGTGCATCCCTGTTTCGTACCGTGTAATACAAATTTCCACAGACAAACCATGCGCCGCCATCCTTGTGAGCAATCCCAACTTGGACGTTATGAAACTTGTCCAGTTCACGACGCGCTATGTGGCTGTGTGCCAGGTGGCGTGGCGTGGACAGTCTGTATACTTTGTGTCGGCATATTTTCCACCGCATCCTTTTCCGATAGGTCCTTTAATAGAACACCTGGACTCGGTTCTCCGAGCGCTTCAAGGTCATATAATTCACATAGGCATTGATGCGAACGCAAAGTCCCACTTATGGCATAGTGGATCTGAGGACCCTAGAGGGGAGGATGTGGAGGGATTGATTGTCCGACACAACTTGCAGGTGGCAAACGAGGCGACAGATGGAATGACAACTTTTTGTAACGCCATGGGCATGTCCAACATAGACGTTTCATTGGCTACATCTGTGAGAGGATTTGACAGTATCATTGGCTGGAGAATCGATGACTACCACACTGGGTCAGACCATCGGATCCTAAGATGGGTATGTCGTTTGTTTGGTCAGGACGATCTCCGCACAGGGGCAGCCCTGGAAGACGAACCGCTGCATCGTTTTAAGTTGGGGAGGGCCGACTGGGAAAAGTTCACCGTTTCCTTAAGCAGGGGCTTGAGAGTTTTAGAGGAGCAAGCTTCCTGTGACACAGTCGCCCTAAACTTGAACGATGTCATCCTCCAGGCGGCCAGGGAAGCGATTCCTTTCGGTCCGCCAAGGAGGAAAGCGGTGAGTTGGTGGAGGGACTGGCTAACAAAGGGCAGAATCCGTCTGCGTAGGGCAAGGCGAGCCTTGCAAAATGCCAAGCGGAGGGGTTTACCAACTGAGGATCTCGAGGAATCTTTCCGAGAGGCCCGAAGGAAGTACAACTCTGATGTTAAAAAGGCAAAGAGGAAGTCGTGGGAGGAGTATGTGGAGAGCATATCGAGGCTCGATTCCTGGGGCACACCCTACAAAATCGCATCTGAAAAGATGCGAATACCATTCGCTATGAGATCTTTGCGTTTGGGTGGCGACGGGCAACCGTCGTCACACACGGTGGGGTACCAGCGAACCGCGTCTCTTTTGCTCGACACATTGCTTCCAAGCGACGACCTCAATACTGAGAGCGCATACCATCTAGCAATCAGAGAAGGCTTGCTGGAGCAATACGAAAGTGCTGGCCAAGTCAGGTTCTCCATGAGCGAGGTAAGAGATGCCATAAGCAATCTTAACCCTAAGAAAGCCCCTGGCATTGACAGAATCTCGCCATCCATGATCAAAGCAGCTTCCATCTTGCTTGTCGGTCCTCTGACTAGGCTTTTCAATCATTGCCTCGAGGATGGCTGTTTTCCTCAGATCTGGAAGAGGGCGGTCGTGACCTTGCTATCTAAGAACAATAGCAAGCCTGAAGACGATCCTAAGGCATACAGGCCGATCTGCCTTCTACCAGTGGTGGGGAAGCTGCTGGAGTGGATAATGGTTGAGAAGTTGAAACGATGTGTCGATGAGGGCAGCGGCCTGTCGGAGACACAGTATGGCTTTAGGGCTGGACGCTCTACTGAAGACGCGGTGCAGAGGCTGGTTCGACTTACATCTGAGAGCCAGCTAAAGCATGTGGTCGTGATCTTTGTCGATATCTCTGGGGCTTTTGATAATGCATGGTGGCCCAGTATGCTGACCAGACTGAGGGAGGTGGGTTGCCCACCAAACTTATACGGTTTGTATGCGAGTTATCTTTGTGATCGTGAGGCATGCGTGTCTCACGGAGGAATCTTGTTTTCCAAGAGACTGTCAAAGGGCTGTCCTCAAGGATCAAATTCTGGTCCGATAATGTGGAACCTTGTGATGGATCCGCTTCTTCGGGAGCTGTCCGCACAGGGTTTTAAGCACATTGCGTATGCCGACGATCTGGCATTGGTACTGGAGGGCAGTAGCCGGAGAGAAGTTGAGGAGCAGGGTGATTCGTCACTTGCAATTGTCTCCACGTGGTGTGACAGAAATAAGCTTGCTATTTCTGAGAGCAAAACATCGCTCATGGTCATGAGGGGGTCACATGCTGACCGTCCTCCGTTGATCAGACACAATGGGAGATCAATAAGTTCAGTGAAATCGCAGAGATACCTCGGGGTCACCTTGGACCGGAAGCTAAACTTTCTCGAGCATGTCGAGACTGTGACGGCCAAGGCCAAAAGCATTTTCTACAAGCTGATGAGGTTATCGACGAGGAAGCGGCTGATATGCCGCAGGACCCTTGAAACCATCTATCGAGGAGCGTTCCTGCCAATTGTTTTGTACTGCGCCTCGGTGTGGGCTCATAGGGCGCGTCTGACGATGTGCGGCAGAGCGCTTCGTAGTGCTCAAAGGGCTCCATTACTCGCTGTATCTGGGGCTTATAGAACTGCCCCTACTGTCAGGCTACAGGTCCTGACAGGGATGTTGCCGCTAGATTTAGAGGTGATGAAGGCTGCGGCAAGATATAAAGCAAGGAGGGGTTTGCCGTACACGGTAGGCGATGCCTCTTATAGTCCGGGTCATGCTGTTGTGTCCGACAGGTCATTTATAACCGATAGGATTCTCAGTGTCTGGCAAGCCCGCTGGCAGGCGGAGGAGGGCGAGGCCCAATGTAGAGAGTTATTCCCAGACGTCAGATTTGCTGGGAAAAATAAATTCTCGCCATCAAGGAACCTGATACATTTGCTTACAGGGCATGGCCCTTTTAAAAGTAAACTTTACGATCTGGGTTTAGCCGTGACTCCGTTCTGCGAGTGTGGCGAGCTGGACACAGCAGAGCACGCCATATATCAGTGCGAACAACATGCACAAGCGAGAGAGGAGCTAGAGGATAGTTACGGGGTTGTCTTGGAGCCGAGAGTATTAGCTGCGGCTCTGGGTAACGACGCAGCCCTGGTCCTACTCGAAATATTTGCCGGCAGTGTCATCGAGGGCCGCCGACTGGTTTAAGTCTGGACTGGAGGGGGATTTTTCCGGGCGATCGGTGCAAATAAAAGGCACCTAAATATATGTGGAAATTGATTCTCCTGTCGGGTTTCAGGAATCGAGGAGGGTCAATAATAAGCTAAAAGAGGTATCATATGATGAACGAGTCCCCCAAGAGTTCCAGGTGGAGACTGGTCGGTGACGGTGGGGAACTGCTCCTCACCTTCTTGGACCGCGATGTCACGCTGGCGGTAACGGGAAGCAGGGTGATACCAACTTCTGTGGTGAGGGACGTACGCTTGTTATGTTCCAAGGACATGGACTACGAAACGGGGAGAGTTTCAATGCTCAACCAAGTGAGTAGAGCTGCCCGTTCTGAGGCGGATGATTCCAGTTCTGGGGGCGCCCAGACGGACTCTGAAGCCGAGGTGGAACCAAGGACAAAGCGTGTGCGATTCTCGCGGGAGGTGTCGATCATCCTGCCATGCACATGTCCATCTGTGCGCGACCAGGGTGCTAGTTCCTCTGGTAAGAGTGAGGTGGAGCTCTCTGCGGAGAGCGATGACTCATCACTTGGGGTTGCCGATGGCGGGTCATCGGCGAACGCCTTCGCACTGGACCTGGAAACAGGGTCAATGGGTGATGTTGCGTTGGCTTCTCCGAGTGACCAGGGGCAACACCGTTCCTCGATGCTCAGAAGGTTTCCCGGTGCTCTTTGCGGAGGCATATCATCTTGTCTCTGCTGGTGGTTTGGGCTGTGCTTTTCACCACCATCTGGACTAGCGGAAGAAGATCACCAGGAGGACTGGATGCTGACGTCGCAATTGGAATCAGAAGTTACAACAACAACTTTTGATGTCTCCCCAGAAGGGGTGTACTCCGGCCTACGCGTTAACCACATCCTAGCGAGGCTGGAGGAAACCCCCATACTCGAGGCTGCGTTGCAATATCTGATACAGTCTCGGGCATCTGGAGGAGGAAAAATTGCTTTCCGGTATCCGCAAGAGGTGCTCCAAATGCAGCTGGCGGCATCGGGAGTTCCATCAGAGCCCGACGAGCTGCATCGCTACGTCGCGGAAGCCTTCCGGAGGAGGGGAGTTCCTCTGGACATGGCAAGCATAGTCGGCCACTATAAAAGAGTACTGGGAACGGTACGATGCGTGCCTGGGAATCCTATCGGGATGGTGGTGGTCCGGGGGTAGGTTCTTCCTAAAGGACTGCCACCTGTGATTGGGAATGACGCCTCACTCATGTTATCATGTTATCATGTTATCATGTATCATGTTATAACGTCCAAATATCTTGCTTAAGTGGACATTGTAGATTGTTTAAATTTTTCATGACTCTGTATATATAATGTAAATAAGTAGAATTTTCTGTGTAGCTTGATCATATAATTAGCTGGTGTAGTAATTAGCTTAGTAATTAGTAATGTATTGGTTGTCTGGTATTGGCTGATGTTGCTTGTTTAAGTCTTGTGTTATAAATACTTAATAAATTGTATGTCATATTATAAGGGTGTGAAAATTGTTGGTGGTTAGTAAATAGTAGACACCTGCCTCCTCGTGGCGGGGACGGTAACCCCTCCGTCTCTGACATTGTCTGACAATGTCAGAGACGGGGGGGGGCTAAATGGTGAATAATTACGTAGTAAGATCATGTAGAAGTTTTGTAGTTAGATTTTCTTGTTTATTAAATTTAAATGTTAGGTGGAGGTACTTCTAGAGTAAATTTGCCTAATTTTCAATGTGTCCATGTATGTAATTTGTCCTTGACTCTCCGTCATATGCGTATAGCATGGGAACAGAGAGTCTCAATGTGTATTGTTCTTTTTCAATATTTTTGTATTACCTCTAGTTAGTATTAAATGAAAAAAAAAAAAAAAAAAAAAGTTCACTCCCATAAGCTCAATGGTTACCTTAGATGCACCTCAGCGCGCCACGGGGAAGGCCGAGAACTATCGTCAAAATTGCGCTTAACCCCCCTCTCTTTTCCTCCTCTGGTAACAGACGTATTTCTGCTATGCAGTATACCGCATCGCATAATTTTAATAGAGTACCCGCTGCCATATTCAGCAGCAGCCTACAAAGAATTAACCTGAGAACCAGGAATTCTAAATGCGTGATTCGAACTAAAACACACCAAGCAGAGTTCGAGTTGCTTCAATTACTCGCAGTGAGGCATGAAGACCATGTGCTTGCCGCCAACGTCAACAGTCACTACGCTGAACGGGTGGTGGGGGCTAGTTACTTCGGCACCTAGCTTGTGGAGCGCTGATACGAGCAGCTACGAGTGATCCATTTGTACCTAATATAATCTGTGCACAACAGATGATCAGCATGGACATGCTCCTCTCCACCCGTCAGATGCAGATCGTTACGGACCTATGCTTGTGGTCACTCATTAGAGACTGGTCGGCCCGAACATAAGCTTTTTCTTTACTAATCAGAGACCGGTCGGCACAAATCTGCTCTGCGGCCCGGCCATATGATTTTTTTCCTCTTTCTCAATTTTTTGTATTATTTTCTTGTGATGTAAACATGTATTAAATGTTGAATAATGTGTTGAAGCGTGTTTTTCCCCCGGAATAATGTGTTGGAGCGTGTCCCTCCACACGTGGCGATCAGTAGTTCCTTCAGTTCCCCTGGAGAGCGGAGCAATCGGACCCCCTCCCTAAATCAGAAAGGGAGTTCTACGGACTCGCCGGCTATACCGTGTGTGGCGGGAGTGTGTTGTGTTAATATATATAATACACCCCCCTGTAATTATTTATCCTTATCCGATAACAACGATAATTCAACAATTGATCACTACCATTAAGTGTGTGTTTGAAGCACGTTCGCTACTCACCTCCAGTGCCGCCACCACCACTGGCGTTACTAATTGGTCCAGCATTGGAAGATGCCCTCTTCTGCAGCGGCGCTTTGAGCGCGCCGGAGGGCGGCAAACGCTGCGTAGTGGAGTCACCGCTGGAGGACGAGCGTCGAGCTGGTCCATCTCCGCTACCCTCGGCATCGACGAGAGCACGCGCTACTACAGACGCGGGCTCGAAGCTTTTCGCCACTTTGTGGAGCAACGCGGTCGTGGAACCGCTCTTGAAGAGACCGAGCGCTCGGCGACGCAGTCCGTGAGACAGACAAGCCTCCACAGCACCTGCAACAAACGTATGCCATGGGTCTCACACGGTGAACGTTAAAACATTGGATGTTACCCACTATGAGGTTAACTGGAGCGGGCCAGGAGGACATGGAGTGCGGGCTGTGGGAATCGAGGTTGGTGGTGTAGTGGTTAGCACACATGCGGTGAGAGCACAGGTCCCGGGCTCGCGTCCCGACCCATCGTTATTTTCACGTGGCCGTAGATGACGTAATCTTTTCTCTACGAGTGGGTACTCGGAATAGAAGAATTAAAGATAAAAACAATTAATAAACGTAGAGAAGAAGACAAATGGGAGTGTCACTTGAAATAGATCTCCAACAAAAGCAATTTTTCAGGAAACAGACAAACAGTGTAAAGGAAAGATTTAACTTTTCAGGATATATACCCCTCAGAAAATAAATATTTTTGCACCCAACGGAAATAAACTCTCTGGCTCCCAACTCGAACAAGGTACATCCTAAATTAATGAAAACGGATAATACACAAATCGCTCTTTTTTTAGCGGAATCACAGAGAACGGAGTGTACTAGAATAAGATAATTATTGTATGTATTCTCGAATAGGTCAACTAAGGACCACGGTAACGATTGTTAGTAAGTCTCAGTTCTGTATGAGTTTACTTACTAGACACATCGTGAAATTTTTGGGGAACAGTGTCCAGATAGAATCTAGATAGCAGTATCCGAGTATTACAACTGCAGCTGTTAGTCGCAAAGGGTGAAACTTTTCAAACATATGAACCGAGACATAGAAGTGAAAAGCTACAAATTTTTCTTACCCCCATCGGGAATGGAACCTGGTATGACTTGGTGACGAGCGAGCACGCAGACACCGTAGCCACGGAGGGGCCTAATTATTATTGTACTAGATTGAAGGTGATTTTCTAAATTATCCAGGTACAACAATCGAATGACGGGAAAAAAGAACTTATAAAAGTTGTGGAAGTAGACATATATCTAAGAAATAAATATTTGAATAGACACTCCTGAAAATAGAACAACGTAATACTTATATTACAGACGAGGTGAGATATCAGTGGATGAATCTAAATGAAGAAAGAGGGTATCAAGCCAAAGAGAAACTGGACAACCAAAGAAAGAGACATTCGTAACATTAGCATAGCTAGTAAAAAGACAGGAAGTACTTCACATAATGAACATTACACACTGAATCACAGTAATGGACACAATTTTCAATACACACCAATGGGAATTATTGAAGCATTATTCGATTCAGAATTTAGGACTACGTTATATAGAACCACTGAAACTCTGGATAATGAGATATATGTCACTGGTGGCAACAAGATGCGCATTTTTGTCATTTGTACTATTTCTAATCAGACATATACTTTCATTTACTAATCAAGTACTCCATCACTGAAACATTGCAAACATGCAATGATCAAACGCTTCTTTTAAGTGCATTGAAATTAACTTATAAACTATATTGATTACTGATATATGAAATAAAACAATTGCCTTCATTAAAAAATAATCCAAGAATTTATTCAAAATGATAAACAAACCCAACGAATGCCATTCTGTTAAGGTAAAGACATTTTGCATACTTGTTCACAGATTGACGAAATTTTCTGAAGTGTGACTATGGATGCACTCACCAAGCACGTAGTGTCACCATCGCCGTTATGTATCTTTCCCCACTGCGAAATTATGTATCTTTATTATGTATCAATAAGTATCTTTCCCCACTGCGAAAAATTATTCACTACAACTACTATCAAGGATCTCTCTTCAAGGCACCGAATGAAGGAAATTCACCTTCAAGAGATATCTTTTCTTTTTTTCTTCATTTTAATTGATGTATACAACCCGGCTTATCGACCTTTTGGCCATTACCTGGGGCTTCATCCATCTCTTGTTGCATCTAGACGTTATATCTATGTTCATTTTCTTCCTATATCTCTCTTCAGTTCCACCGCGAGGAAGTGAGGAACCCAATACTGTCTAACTGTACAATTTTTTCAGATCCATTATTGCATTGACATATTCTGCAAATGTCCTACGTATTTCCTTCTGTGCAATATATTACGCCCAATTCTTATCACTATATATACCATGTTTCTTTAGCTCTTTCATCTATTGTGCTCTTTCTTCTTCCACGATCTTACAATTATGTAGTACATGATATACTGTATCTTCCTCTTCAGCACATATACACCATTTGCTCGTTGCTAGATCTTTTTTACAAGTAGTCCTCGAAATTGCCATGTCCTGTTAAAATCTCATACCGATGGTGTTGGCAGAATCCAACTCTTATTTGCATGGCTTAACTTCACATCCATTATGAATCTATGTGTTATTCTTCCTTCTGCGGCCTTTTCCCATCTTACATTCCAACCCATAAATTCTGGACAGATTATTCCCTTGCATCCCTTTGGGTTATTATCAAGTTGTACTGTTCCCAATTGCACTATTTCTCCTCTCCGTATCTTAAGTAATATTTGTTAATTTTTATAAATCTATTGGCATTACTCCCAATAGCACATGCAATGCTTTGGTTGAAGTACTCTTGTACATTCCGCTCCAGGGCAGAAGACATCTGCTTTGGAAATTACTCAATTTTCTTTCAATGTGCGTATGTTTGCTTTTCTCATACCATGCTTGAATTCCGTATACTATATGTGATCTTAGTGGTCCTTGATATAATACCACCAAATGCCTTGGTCCTATTGTAGTTTTCCTAATGCCAAGACTTTGTTATCCATACATGATTTTCTTTACCTTTTGAATTATGTGCTCTATGTGACTTGTAAATGTTAACTTATTATCAATCAATAAGCCTAAATACTTTATTTCCTGCCTTTATTGTAACTGCCATGTTGGAAATTTAATAATTGGATCTCTTCTGCTTTTCCCTCGCTGCTTTAACCCATACATTACGATCACTCCTTTTATTCTTTCTCCTACAATTGATGCAAACTGGTTTGTCTCTGCCTACTTTGCAATACCCTGGCCTTGTCCCTTTTCTTCGCAATGTCCACAACATTGATCCTTCTCTTTACAATATTTTGCCAAATGGACGAATCGGTGGCACAAATAGCACCGAAGTTGTTCGATAAACGTGTCTATTCTGTATGATCCAAATCCAATATAAACTTTTCCTTGTATTATTTGTCTATATTCTAGTCTACACAGTCCACTTCTAACAGCCAACTTTTTATCATTCATTCCTTCTCCCCTATCTTTTTATTTATTCTAACTTTATCCCTTTCTGTACCCACATTCTGATGTATCAATTTTTGTATTAACTCATCTTTTTGCTCATCCACATTATATATGATTATGATTATTATTATTATTATTATTATTATTATTATTATATCTTCTTTGGGTGCTCTATTTGCAACTTCCCATGCGATGTTATCATTTTCCCTACCATTGTACTCATATTACCCTCCTCCATTCGTAATAATAACTTCTCTCCACGAACCATCCTGCAATCATCCACCTTGACTATCTCCGGTGTCTTTTCTACAAGTTCATGTACTTCCTGTACTATATTTTTTCAGCTTCCAGCATTTCCCTCACCAATATTACCATTTCCTTTTTTCTCCACCTTTGTACCACTTCTGCAAAAGTTCCACCTGCTTCTTGCTCCTCTTCTTCCCGCTGTATCGTATTTGTCTGTCGTGTGCATTCCTCTATCTTGCTTTTAAGCGCCATTGTTGTTATTTCCATTTGTCCGTGTATTCCTCAAACTTCCTCTAATACTTTCTCTTGACCTTCAATCACTCCCGCACTTTCTATGCTGCCTACTATCTTACTTACCAATTGCTCTTGTTTTCCTTGTTCTCTTTCCTGGTAAAGGTCCCACCGCTCATCTATTAAACCTATTAGTCTTTCCTCTATGTCTTGCAAGTCCTGTTGTCTAATTATCCCCATATTATCGACTTCTAATTTCTTCCCTATTTCCATTATTTTCTTCTTCGCCCCCTGGAAGTTCTCTGTTTCTTGTATCACCTTTTTCAAATTTTCGTTCTCTTTTCTATACTGTTTACAGTTTTTCTACAATTCTTTTATTCCATCCTTAATCGATTTGCCTTCCCTGAGATTTTTAAATTTGTCATTTTCCGTTATTAACTGTAACTGATCATATATTGGTTTGCTTCCAATTCATCCGGTCGTATTTTGCGATATTTACGTGTCCTTGTTGTCATAGTATCTCCATCATCACCTGTGGTACTATTATCGCTACCGCGTGTACCCGGAGGTATGTGTGTATGACGCATCGTCTCTAGTTCTATCAGATCTCTCTTTTCTTTCTCCATTGCTTCATGAGGTCTTCTTCCCTGCATCATATTCCGATTTGTGTGTATATATCAAATATATTATTGCATAGGGTTTAGTGAGTCCCTAAATAACTATTAATTGTATCTACTTTTCCACGTTTTCTCCGGAAATTATTTATTATTATTATTATGTGAATTTAATTCACCTTCTCCAGAGGTCGTACTGAGGCAAGGTAATTTTATTTAGTGGCAATAATCGCAGGAGATCAATAGTTAATAGTTCCTGTCTTAATCTGATTTTGTACTTAAAACGTGTATGTCCCAATATGGCAATTTTGGGTTGATACAAATGTTTGAAATTTAATTTCACAGTACTCTCTGTCTTTCAGCATTCTCACATACAAAATTTGGCAATTTTGGGTTGATACAAAAGTTTGAAATTTGATTTCACAATACTCTCTGTCTTTCAGCATTCTCATATACAAAATTATTGTTACGTTTGTTTTACTCACTTTTAATGTCAGTTTAAATTTATTAGATTTATTATCATCCACATCAGATTAAAAAATGGTTCTTTTTGCTGATGACACTAATTTACTATGTAAACTCGCGAAAGCTCAAAAAGTTTTATCTAACCTTTGGACTTGGTTCCATGCAAATCGTCTCATTGTAAACACTGACAAAACAGTGTCTTTGTCATTTCACAATAGTATCACAAAATCTTTACCCCAGGATTCTCTTTCTTTAAACGGAACACAATTAAAAACTGTTACGAATACATAATTCTTAAGTCTCCATATTCAAGACAACATCAAATGGAATTGTCACGTTGACAATCTTAATTCCCAATTAAGCAAATTGTGTTACGCATTCCGAATCTTAGTTAACGCAGTTAGTCCTTATATTTCGCGTTGCGTATATTTTGCAAACGTTTACTTCCATTTACGTTACGGCATTACCTTCTGGGGCAATACCGGTCAGAATATTCAAACTTTCAGAATACTGAAAAGGATAGTTCGGATAATTTGTGAATCTCACCCCCGAAACTCTTGTAAACGTTTCAAGGAATTAAATATCTTAACACTTCCCTGCATTTATATTTAAAAAACGGTCGTGTTTGTTAAGACCGAATTACTGAAGCACCACCCTTGCTTTATACGAAACAGTCTCGTTCACGAACACAATACTCACAATAGTAATAATATTCATCGCCCTAGAGTGTCAACCACATCTTTGCCAAAAAGGACCGTATCATTCGGGAATTGTTCTCTATAATTCCCTGACGAAGAATATAAAAGATATAATGAAATTGAATATCTTCAAATCCGCGGTGTAAACTACGTCCTGCACCAGTGCTTCTACAATGTAAAATAATTTATTGATTTTAATAAAAGTTAAATTCGTCTTGTACATTATCACGCCATTGCTGTAGTACTTTTTAAATAACTTATAACAATTTCAAAAACTATTTTCTTGCATGATTGTGTTGTCTTATGGCTCATATTAATTTAGTTTTATGTGTACTCAACATTGGCACGNCCTTCGGGAAGAGGCGGGTTTCTTACACAGGTTCTCTAGGCTTTGTGTAGGGGCATGTTTATTGTAACAATAAATCGCGAATTTAGTGTTATTTCAATTCTTATGATTTTTAAACACTATACTCAGAATAATCTATAGTTCGATAATAATTTGTACATGTAAAATAATTTTTTTGTGTTAAATTACAAACATATTGACATTCTATTAGTATTATAACTCGCAGGTAACTTTTTATATTATCTAGGAATTTTTGCTAAAATTTTTGAATCCGCCTCGGGTTTAGGGCTCTTGAATGGAATTGATGGGATGGTCCCTTGCTTGCTTCCAAAGAGTAAATTAGTTTATTGTCCCCCATGTGGTCATACGCAGTTTTTACTGCTTTTTTGACAATAAATTTATTATTATTTTGTCCATTCATTGGTGTATATATTGTCCGAATGTTGTACTGAAATAAATAAATTTTATTAGGTGTTAATCGGCGCAGTAGTTCAGTAGTTATTCATTGTTTTGAAAACTGTATGTTTCCCGAGTATGTACATTTTTCCAATATGGCAACTTTGGGTTCTTCAAATTGTTTTAAATTTTGCATATGGTCTCTTGTGCTCCTCGTAAGCTGTCCTGTAAAACATGGCGCCTGCACCTACTTTAGTAAGGTGCAGGCGCCATGTTTTACAGGACTCCTCTTTTACAAGTATAAAGCTCCATTGCTTTCCACCGCGACACTAGTTTCACTTCCGTAACATGACATGGTACAGTTGTTTTGTGCCAATTGTTATGTTTATACTATTCCATGGCACATCATCAACATCGCGTACGGCCGTGCGATGAAAATACGTACTATATACATTAAATACGGTTTATATGCTACAGCAGCTTGCCTGCCCGCGTGTTTAACTTTTGTACGTGAACTACAGTCTTTGTTGAGGCTACAGCCGCATTAGGAACGCAGTCCCACTGTGTATATTACCTTATTATCTGCGACGATATAATGGTCAATTTGCCATATTTGTTTTTAAATAAAATGTCAAAATTAATATCCCCTATTTTTCCCAGTACAAATTCCTGGAAATTTAAAGATATACCCCTTTGCTTTTACACTTTTACACTATCATCTGCACTTCTTGCATGTAGGTCGAATTATTTGTGTTTCTATGCACTTTGAAAAAGTAAACATTGTCGCCATTATGTGATCATTCTTCACATGTAAGCAGTTCGGTCCCTTATGGTCAATTTTCACCATTTTTAGCATACGTAGTTTTGCGTCTACTTCCTATTCGCATATGTTTGATGGCACAAATCTCTCCTGAAATTCATTATTCACTATCCGATATTACAAAAATTTCCTCACACAAACTGCACGAATGTATTAACATAGATTTTGTTTTTGAGTCTGAAATATTTTAGACCAGCGCTGTCCAACTTATTTCAGCTCGCGGGATATTTTCTAACCATTCCACAGGATGGGGTTAGGTAAAATGTTGCACGACGAGTAAAACTAATGGGTCATATTTATTTATTTGTTACGCGATATTTTGATTCTCATCAACAAATTTGTATTATTTCAAGATGAAAAAGGAGTATATTTCTTTATTTTTAAGAAATATATTTAATATTATAATACAATGTTTTGATATTTTAATGTATAACGGAGTATTCATAACACAATATTCTGTTCTCCCACACCGGACATGCCATGTAAAATATTAATTCTGACAGAATAATTTTATAACACAAAGTAAAAACGTTTTTCGGGCCGCCAGTTGGACAGTGTGGGGGGCGGACCACCCCAGTAAGAGATGTCTAATTGGATCACCAAAGATGATTGAAAAACGTAAAATTAAACTAAAATACAATTTTTATTGCAACATTAATAACTAATAGCTGATCTCATTTAATACATACAACCCCAATACTATACAAATTTCGTACAACCCTAATTTCATATTCTTACACTTAATCTTTAACAAAGCATGCACAGATGATGATGTGCGCTTTGAACAGGAGGTTTCCACAAGACTCCCGTCCCGGGCCTCGTAAATTGTAGGTACGCTACAAGTTCTTAATGTTATTTTGTGTGAACATCTAAATCGATTAGCAGTTTTTGCATTCAAGTTGAATTATGTTTATCGAGTTATAGCGATTTATTACTCAGAATCTCTTCTTCCTGCAAACTCTCTTACAAATAGAGACACAAGAAAATTTGTCTCATAGCTTTCCCGAAGTCAATCGTAAATCGTAATCGAAGTATCGTATAGTTGTTATACGCATAAAATAGTAAACAGTTTTTCTACCTACATACATAAATCTGAACAAATCCATTCTCTAGTTCTACAGCAGAGCAGTCACGTAAGAACCGTAAAATTCTTACACTGCTTACGTAATGTTTTCGATCAAGGTCGATACATTTCATTCATTAACTCACAAGTACGTGCCATAAATAATATCAAACAAATCAAACAAAATTTAAGCTCAATAATAGAGTAAGTTTGCCGGAAGAATTTATTTATTTTTATACCAAAATTAAAAAAAAACTTCATTAATACATTTTTGGTTTTCTATTGAGAGGAATTGCTAAATCGAGGAGAGTCTATGTCTTTTAGCAGAATATGAAATAATCATATAAGCATCAATTATATAAGTTATGGTTCTTGTAGCTCAGAATAGATGTTATTTATATAACCTGTAAGTAGCGCACCTTAATGCCAAATAAAGTAACACACAAAAGAAAAATCATAAAATAGTTTGACGCCAGAATTGACGAGACTCATGGAAGAGAAAATAATAATTCATTATCAGATGTGTAGTGGAGAGTAAGATGAAGAAGAATGTAAATAATATTTAAGTACTTCGATTGTTGAGAACAAATGTGAATAGAATTGACAAAATAAGTACATGGCATTGAGTTATGTGCAAAAACATTTGTCAAATCCATCCTCTGTTGCGTCGCTAAGGGCGAGAATCCTTGTGAAGCAGGGCTCTGAGCGCATGTGCGGAGAATGTGGGTCACTCAGGAACTCCAAAGGTCACTGTTCAAACAGTTCTCTCGTTGATACTACAACAAGAAATCATGATCAAGTTTCGTTGGATAAAGCGACGATATCATCAAATCTTCCTTAATTCACAGCTGCTAGAGGATTTTTGATTCTAAAGAGATTGGTCCATGCTCTAATTCAGAGAAGGCCATGACCTCCCTTTGCTCTGCGCCTGCGAGAAAGCAACTTCGGCGATTACGGGGTAAGAGAGACAGTCTCTGAAGATTCCCGGAAGACTATTGGGAGTCCTCCTTAAATTGCTTGTGTTTCTTCATAACTGTTCAAGTACCTTGATTCTAGTATACAACACAACCTCGTTTATTTCCTGACTACTTAGAACTGCAAGAGATTTTCATAGTAAAAACTCCTGATAATCGGAACCTTACAAAAATAAGCAACGAAGCAATAGCGCGTGAATGAGAATACTACTTGGCATTTATTCTGCAAAGAAAAATATTTATAAAAATTGAAGCAACAAACATCTCTTAATGATAAACATTGAGACTTGACAATGGAGGAAGTATTTTTTTCTTTTTTTGGAAGTTGTAGTACCTTTAAATGCTACAAGGTTAATTAAAATATAAAATCAAAACGTTCTTTAAGTCATAGAGCGAAGTGTAATAAAAAATCATTATAAAACTGAGACGGATAAACCGGACAAACGGATCATGAATAAACAAATTTGCAGCATATTTTGATTATCAATGAAACCCTGTCTCCGAGTTACGTTTCATAAAAAACGTTATAAAACGAAACTACCGCTTCCATATATTGTGTGTTCTTACATAAAAGCGCAAAGGTCACAGTCACCTTATACATATATCGTATACTTTTCAAGCGAGGTATTATTGTATGTATGTGTATACGAATGGAACTGGAATTTTTCACGAAAATGGCTCTACAATTTCGACGAGACTCTCAGACCATATATGTTTGGGGATGAAGAAGCTATCTAACCTAACATTGCAACTCCTTTTAAGTACGATCATTTATATATATATATATATATATATATATATATATATATATATATATA
>NNCF01126105.1:357238-380527 GCA_002313205.1 Laupala kohalensis
GTGTGTTTGTAGATATGTCATTTTAATGTTATTTTTAAAGGAGAATAGAAGATAGTGTGCATCTCATGTTTCTCATTGTATTTGGAATCTTCCACCCACACGAACGTCCTTAGTCGCGAATTCACATCCAATGACGGTGTATCCAGTGACGGTGAAGAGAAAGAGAGAGAGGGAGAGGGAGAAAGAGAGAAGTAGGAACAAAGAAAGAAAACAAGAATCTGTTGTTGTATTTCACAATTTCATTTGAATAAATTAATGAAAGATTTCAGTTTTAGTTATATTTGTTGTAATCTAAAACACGTTTTTTGTAATATTAATCTCGGATCACCATTTTATATGCTGCACGATTACAACCAGTGTTAATTGTAGATCATTGTATTATTAGAACATGTAATTTATTATTTCCTTGAGTGGTTTAATGTGATTTATAACACAAGAAATAAAATGTGTTATTAATTCACATTTTATACAAAAGTTTTCTATATTTATTTAATTTCTTTTGACATATATGAAAAAATAAAAGAATCACAAATTATGTGAAATTACGTTAGACAATACACGTGAAGAGAGGGGGAAAGAAAGAAAGATAGAGAGAAAAAGTAAAACAACGATAGAGAAAAGTGAGAGAAAGAAAGAGTGAAAGAAGGAAAGAAAGGAATAGGAAGAAATTGGAAGAAAGATAAAGAAAAGAACCTATGGTATTAATATGAGTTAATACATTTCAATTTGATTGGAATGAATAAACGGGATTTGTCTTTTTTTATTTATTCATATTTGAAACGAGGTTTTCATATTATTGATCTCTGATTATTTTTTTAGGTGGCATGATTACTACCAAATTGTTATATCGTGGATAAATATATCACTAGAAGATGTAATTTATTTGTTCCTTAAGTTGTTTTATATTATTTATAACTCGAGAATTACACTTTTGTGTTATTAGTTCATATTTGAGACAAACGTTTTCTATGTTTATTTAATTCCTTTTCACATATATGAAAAACTTAAGAGAATCGCAAATTATGTGACATTACATTCGACAATACACATCATTTGTAGGCAATGAGATTTGATTTCTTTACTTCACTGTATAAATATAAGAAATTATAGAAATATTTGTAAGTAATTTGTGATTCGAATTATACCAATTCCATACGATATCTTGCAATTATATTCAAATTCTGTTAAAAATTATATTTTATCACAGTATTACGCAAACGTTTTTTACAGAAACTTTAATATCTTTTACATTGTCTATAAAGACCTTGCAAGACAACGAATCTCGAGATGTTTAAATATAGAGAATGGTAAAGTTTATTGAAGTCAAGAATATACAGAATATTTTTGTTATAAAAGTCCAAAATGTGTATAATAAAAAAATACAAAATATTTCTTCAATAGCGTTGTAATGAAACATTTCCTCTCGTTACGATTTACCAGGGGCACGATGTCTTCTATTAGTCTTCCAAATATGGGCGCCGTTTCAAATAGACCTACGATTGGTCGAACGAAACTTCCCCTGTCGAAGGGGAAGCAAGAGGAGAGAGGCGTTGCAAACCTAACAGATCCAAAACTGGTCAGTGCGTGGGACTTAGAAAAATAAATGAGCCCTTTTATGTTATCAGTAGTGTACGAAAGAGAATTGACTGTTCCTCAGCACTCGGTTCTGGAACACTTGAATGCTTTTAACGTTGCATTCTTTGGTACAGCCTCAAAACTTAGGGCCGTAAGTCCTGACTGGTTTCAGAACTTGCTGGTATACCTTGTGTCTTATAGACAAATGAGAGTTCCTCATCACCAGCCAGAACATACTTTTATATTTTTGCTTTAGTTCTTTTGTTTTATTTTTGACATACTCTTTCCATTTAAACTTGGCGTCTAGATTTAGACCCAAGTATTTGGATGTTTTTCTATTTAGAATTGTGATGTTATTCAATACTACAGGAGAGTAATGAGTTTTTTTGTTCGTGAAATTAACACGGACAGATTTACTTTCATTTAACTTTATACGCCAGCGTTTAGTCCATGCGTATATGCGGTGTATTGCACCTTGGAGATTGGCAGTTGTTTCTTCGGTGGTCTTCCTACCGCTAATACGGCCGTATCATCACCAAATTTGATGTTATCTGCGACTGGTATGTCACATGTTTACAACAAATAAAGCACCGGTCCGAGCACACTGCCTTGGGGTACTCCTGCATTTACAGTTTTTAGTTCAGAGTTAAACAGGAAAACAAATATTCTGAAGGTCCGCTGTGATATATAAGATTTTAGGTGCTTCACATACTGCACAGGTAAGCATTTTCTTAATTTAATGATAAGGCCTTCATGCCACACTTTATCGAAAGCTTGAGTCACATCCAGAAATACAGCGAAACATATTTTCTTTTCCCCAGACATTTTTCAATTATATCAGTTATTCGATGTACTTGATCGACTGTCGTATGTTTGTTTCTGAATCCAAACTGGTGGTCAGGAACATGTTTTTCTCCTCTATTATTTTCTTGATTCTCCTCAAAAGCAATTTTAAAAATAATTTCGATATTGTAGATAATAGAGATATGGGTCTATATGATTTTATTTAGTTTACAGGTTTGCCTGGTTTGTGAATCATGATTACTTCTGCAGTTTACCAAAGAATACGGACATTCTATAAACTAAAAGTGGCATTTATCAAATGCGTAAGTTTAGAAATACCTTTTCTCGGGAGTCTCTTTAGGATTTCCGCATTGATCAGATCAAATCCTGGGGCCTTCTTAGGATTTACTTTTTATTTTATTTTTTTAGCTACTTCTTTTAGTGTAACAAAATCTATTTCTTGGACGTCCTGTTCTATTCCTGGTTGATCCAGTATTTCCAGTTCTTCGATAGGTTGGAAGATATTTTCCAGATACCTTGCAAACACGTCCGTTTTCTGTTTATTATCTCTTGCCCAAGTACCATTTTCTTCTCTTATGGGTGGGATTTGTTTGATTGGTCTATTGAGTTTCTTAGTAACTTTTCAAAGTGAGAACTCTGTGCTTCTCTCATCAGTTAATTCACTTAAATAGTTAATCATTGATTCATTTTCAATTTTCTGAATTTCCCTTTTCAATTGTTGGGACAGATTATTAAGCTTATTTTTATTTTCTCTTGTTCTGGACTTTTGCCATTTTTGGGGTATTTTTTTCTTTTCTTTTACCATATCACGTATTTCTTTGGGATAATTAAATCCAGTTATTTTTCTTCTTATTTCAGGTGTATTATTCCATGCTGATTGTTGTATATCTATCAGCTTTTCTGATTCCAACTCTAGTTACTCTATTGTTTTGATAGGAACGTTCAGTTCTATCCTTCCGCTGAGTTCTATCTGGAAGATTTCCCAATCAGTACTTTTATTAGTTAATGTCGGGTTTGATTGTTTAGTTATTATAGTATTACTGAGGGTAAGCACGATAGGAGAGTGATCTGATGTTGGTCCCACTATTTCTTCTATTTCAATATAATTTAATAGAATCTGTCTAGATATAAAGAAATTCAGAAGATCTGGTATTTTATTTCTCTATCAGTTGGAATGTAGGTGGATTTGCCAGTGGAATGCCACTTTCCATTTGTTGAAGTTATTGCTTTGTAGAGTTCTTTACATTTTTTGTTGTCAAGCGTGAGCCCCAATGTGTATGCTACTTGGCATTGAAGTCGCCTCCAAGAATTAATTTTTCTCCTAACGCGTGAAAGAAGTGCGTATATTCGTCTTTATGTATCCTACGTCATGGCCGCTACAGTTATTTCATATTTTTCTGTTTTAATAGTCACACTTGCAGCTTGTATTTTGTCTGTTTCATATTTTTCTCTTTCGTAATGTATTATATTGTTTTTAACTATAATTGCTGCTCCTCAACTTGCCGAATTTTGCGGATGTAATGCACGATAAACTTGGTATCCCTTAAATCTGATATACATCTGATTTGTATAGTGTGTTTCCGAAATCAAACATATATTGATATGTTGGGTTTCCAATGCTAATTTTAACTCGATGTTGTAGAAGTTCACTTGTATTCCGCTGGAGGTTTCTTAGATCTTTAACCATTAAGATTACTATAGCGGTTCTGTTGTTTTTTCAATTTGATGAGTCTATCAAGAATATTTTTGTTAAACTTTTCTTGTTTTTGCCGTTATTCCATTTGATGCATCATTTCTTGCAACATCACTTCTATATGATCAATATTCTCAGTTTTTAGTTGTGATCCATTTACCACTTGAGCATACGATACATTCGCCTGCGCTTACTTAGGGTCACTGATTGTGATATTTGTAGTTTCTTGTCATCTTCTTTTTTCTGGTAATATTTTATTAGTAACTTTATTTCTCTTTTCTGGCAACGCTATTGCCGTACTACATCCTAGCTGGGTGTGCCTCCCCACAGTGTATGCACTTAACTCGAGTGTTTAAGGGTTTTGGCCACTCTCTTGTATGGTGTTTCTCTGCGCATTTAATGCATCTTGATTCCCTTCCTCAGTTTTTTTGGTTATGGCCATATTCTTGACAATTTATACATTCAGGTATGAGTTTAGGTTTTTTGAATCCCTGAATAGTCACCATCCTTACTAAAAGTTAGTAAATAGAAACAAAGCTAATGGAGTCTTTCTAAAGATCTAATGGAGTTCTAAAATTTAAAATTCTTTTCTTGTCAATTCAAGTTTTATAAGTTCTGGTTTACAAGTTTGATGTAGGTGCCTGACAACCACTCTGGTTGGTCTAGTTCGTTTATCCTCGAAAGAATACCATTCCAGTTTCATGTTTTTCACAACTTGTGTTAGATTCCTATATCCTATTTCATCGTTAGTATTTAATTTGACATATCCTCCAACACGCATAGTAGCCTGGAATTTTTTCCCGTCTCTTAACAACATGTCCGCTTTTCAGACTTAAAATACATTTCAGTCACAACTATTACGCACTGGTTTGTCACTACGTCAATGAAAAAAAATTGTGGGAACGAACGGGTTATTAGGAAATATTAATAAAGCTTATGTGGAGATTTGTTTTCGATAAAGCTGTACAATAGTAATAGCGTCATAGCAATGAAGATCCTGCACAATTTGACTCAAGGAAAATAGGCGTCTTTTTAAGGCAAAAATACCC
This sequence comes from Laupala kohalensis, assembly GCA_002313205.1. Classification (NCBI taxonomy): domain Eukaryota; kingdom Metazoa; phylum Arthropoda; class Insecta; order Orthoptera; family Trigonidiidae; genus Laupala; species Laupala kohalensis. The sequence continues at coordinate 362,360 of NNCF01126105.1, forward strand.
AGAAACATACAGCAGAAATATACATACTCTTTGCACATGAATAACGGAAGTATATTTTTTTGGATAAATATATTTTTTAGATTTTCCTTAGTTCTCTCTCCTTTGCGAACAAATAAGCAAATTACTAGTTTACTTAAAATTCTTAAAGCTTCGGAGGTTAATGATGTTCATATTTATGTTTTAAGGCAAAAATAAAGTATGTTTGAAACATATCTATTTCCGTGCCTCTCGAGTGACATACAATCTATTCACAAACGCTTCAGAAATAAGTGGAGAAAATGCTCCCGTCACAGGTCTCTCAGGGGAATGAATGTGGCGGGCAAAAGGGTGCACGTGACACAGCGAGGCACGTGAGAGGAAAACAGTAAACGATCAACTCAGNACAGCGAGGCACGTGAGAGGAAAACAGTAAACGATCAACTCAGCGGTGCAAAGCGGAAAGTCGGTAGATTTTCTCCAGGAACTGCCGATATAGAACTCAACAAAAGGCGAGTTAACAAGGATCACGATCCGCGGGATCGTCACTTTTTTTCCCCATCGCTCACATTCTGGAGATGCGGCAGAGTATCTACCAAGAACGAACCGGCGAGCTATTACAGAACACCCTTTACCCGCAATATTTCTCGCACTTATAACCTCACTGGTACATTTACGTCAGAGACAGGTTCATGGCGAGACCTCTTTATAATTAGCTGAATCTAATATTTTCAAGTTTCGGTTTCTTTTATTTCTTAAATGACAAGAAATCAATATTTGGAAAATTCTTAAGAAATATTTGGAAAAAATAAAGTAGCTGGTAACAATTAAAAGCAGCGAAGTGTGATAATGAAATGACATAAAAATGTGTTAAGAGATAAGAATTATGTTGTTTATTTCGTTAATAAATATTTCTCCGTCTTTTCATTTATTTTAAACAATGAATTACATACTTTCATCAAAGTCAAGTAAAGTTAATTCTATTTTCCCACATTATATCATGTTCTTTCTTTCATTCCTTGCTCCCAAAAAGCAGACTCTCTACCACTTAATAAATGGAGCTCCTCTCGTTTTGTTCCTATCCGAGTTGCATAACATTGAAATCTACTCTTTATTTTCTATTAATATATTTACTTTTCCGACAAATTTAAACTCACAAGCCTTAATTAGTTGTTTGTGAAATTTCCTCATACCTTCCATATATCTCGCAGTTCCATAAAATGTTCATTCTTTCCACATGCACATGTTGCATTTTCAATGTTGTTTATTCTTTTTAAGCACTTCACAGAGTTTATAATAAATTCCCACGATATCTAACAAGTCCCATAAATATCGGATTTCGATGGAACCACATCTTACTTTGTGTGTTTAAATTTAAGTTCTTTGATATATTCAAATGTTACCCTTTCAGAAAAACTTTTCTTCTCTCTCACTTGTCATCTCATTTGCATTTCTGCATTATAACTTCACCCTAGCAATTATTTACTCGCATCATTGCAAATATTAATCAATCGATAGCACACCCGTTAGCACTTCCAAAGCATCAGTTGACACACTTTTGTAGCATCCGCTGAGTCGCAGCAGACTTAATCGCGGTATACTCGTAACGTTCTTAACGTATTTTGTAAGAATCGTGTATTCTTTCAGGTTGTTGTAACGTCCTCGCGATTCAGTTTAGAGGTCATCGGCTTTCAAATTAAGAATGTTTCCCAAATTTCGACAGATTTTGAAATACTTTTAAAAATTGAAAAAGTACGAAATAAAATAACACTAGTCTGATTTAATTTTTTCGATTACAGTTCTGGTAGCGCTTTTATAAAAAATGAAAATGTATGAAATTAAATAACACTTCTGTGTTAATTTTCAATTATTTATTTTTCGGTTACAGTTCAGGTAATATTTTAAAAATATTGCTGAAAAGTTCGTTCCCCCATATATTTTCAACTTGGTACTTCAAAGAGAGAAAGATTCTTCGACTCGTTTCTCTCGGGTCCTCCACTAAACACTCCAATAACGTAGCGAGTGCAGAATGCTTCTAACGATCGATTTAAATCCAGAGAATGAGTAGTGGTCGAGGTACCGTACATAACGGAGAGCGACTCCTATAATTGAAGCGAATCCATGTTACGTCAGAGACGGACGATCGATATAGTTACGTGTGGTCGGCATTTTCAGGGGATTCAGTCTGATTTCCGCACGACTGGGCTGTTGAATCGTGACGTCATTACTCATACGTATGCTGCTTCAATGTATGAATCCAGGAGGTATTGAACGAGCAGATTTCTCTGCATGCATTTTTCATGCTCTACGTTTTCTACGTGCTCCCAATTTCATGAATACGATTGCGCTCTGTAAGTTCCACCAGCATATATTTATCGAGCAAAAAGCTTATTCCGTTCCTAAATACGAATTAAAAGGGTATTAATATTGTCATTTGGTGAAATAACTGAAGCGTTAAGAGAACGAGAAAAGAGCTTTTGTGCTAACATTAAAGACAGAACCAAATCACTTTTATTAATTCGAATCTTTTTAACAAAAAGGATTAAATATGCCCAGAACAAATAATAAAAATGTCATATCTTTTTACATTGTTTGTAGGTGCAATACTGAAGGGATGTTTTCATTATATTAAGGAGCTCCCTTGTGATTCTCATAATGCACGAAGAACACTCCCATTATATTATATTGGTCTCGAGCAGCACATGAAAGGATTTCAGAGCGAGTTCCTCGCGACGTGCAGGCGAGTGGAGTGTGTCGTTGGATGAGTAGCAGTTTTAACTGCATCGTATTGACTCGCCGTGACTCGCCCCTCCTCGCGCATGGACAAACGGTTAGGGTGACAGTTTGACGAGTCAGGTGTGCGATGTCTTAAGTATTACTATTTTAATTACTTCTTCTCAGAATTTCTGTTAAAACAAAAATCGTTCATTTTTCTGTCGCTGTACAAAAATAGAAGCGAGATCTGGTCATAACATCTTGATTGATTTTGTGAGTCCTTCATCGTTCTTTTCTTCTTCCAATTAGCCATGTGGAGTTATTCATTATCATGCTGATATTCTTACCAAGTTGCCCATGGTAGGTGGTAGAAAAAATACGTCATATTTTCACCGAGACATAGATGGACAGCTGACTCTAAGCCGGTCGGTAATGACTATCCGCAAGGAGGGGGCAACGTGAACGCAACTATCGGTTTCGGACTGTTCCGATAGACTTGCCGATCCGTTCCGGCGGTAAAGGTCAAAGGAACCCGCGCGGCCTTGAAGTAAAGGAGACGCTGCAAGGCGAAGCAGAACGGCATAATGTGGATGCACCTTTAAAGATAGGAAAAGACAAAGAAAAATAAATAAAAGGAGAAAATTTTGTAGTATCGGAACATTGGAGAGAAAAAGCAAACCACAATTCACTGCCAGAGTGCGCTTGCTAGGCTTCCATCAGCACAGTTGTGCGTGCGCATGAGAAAGACGTAAACATTTACGCACGATCGATACAGGGTTCGGTTGCTACAATACGCGAGCTTCTCCTTCGCAAATGGTGGCGTCAAACGCAATATACGCCCATCGAATGTACGTCGTAAACAGTTGAGGACGAGGCGAATGGCTAGAGCGCCATATGGAACGCAACTGAGCCATTATTGCAACCTACTGTGACCTCATCTTCTTCCACTTCTGGATACACAAATGACAATATTAATGCAATTTTAATTCGTATTTCGAAGTGGTATAAGACTTTCGCTCAATAAATATATGAAATTGGTGGAATATAGAGAATGCAATCGAATTCATGAAACCGGATTACGTTATTCGGACTGTGTACGACAACAAACCAATTTTCTCTTACGAAACCAGTAAGGATCATCGCATCAATCCAGATCAACGTCTCAAGGCTCGATCATGGCATGACCCCGTCACCATAAACAGAAATAAATTTAGTTAACGTCTTACTATATCTATAATATTTTAAAACAAATATTTTCTATCGTTATAATAGCGCAGTTGTTTACAAATACTGAAGGTTACAAAATGTTTAAATTATTCCATAAATATTAAACAAACTTATTATAAATAAAGAAACAAAACATGGTTATTTTTATAATTATGACCAGTGACTATATTGAATAATACTTTTGTACGTGTATATGCTTTCGTCTCATATTTCATTGAGCAAAAGAAGAAAGAATGAGACGAAAGCACATTTCCATATAAAGTAAATAGGAAGACTTGATATTATAATCAAAACGTTTAAATTTCCAAAGAGAGAATGGATTTGGAGGCAGGAAAAACGAACTTAGAGGCTAACGTAGAAGTTGATCGGACAGATCTCGAATAAAAAAGGAGAAAATTTTTCTCGAAAGAAATTAACTGGGAGGAGAAATGAGTACCGTGGAAGAGAAGATTCGTTATTCAGAGGGGTAGGGAAACTCCTACACAGAGTTTAAATCGATATTTAAGATTGTTGGTCAATAAAATTTTCTCAATATTTTATAGTGATAAAACTAAATGGGATTACATTAACAGATAATCCTTCGTATGTTCGCTGTGAAAAGTTATTAATGGAATTGGTAAAAACTTCTTAACTCTCTTAACATAGGGAAAGGTTTATTTTAACTAAAAGGTACGGAAAAGTATGACAACAAGATATACTGGGTATGTTCCCGTTTTAAATTTACTTTGAGTCCGAGTTTAAATAAATTTTCCTATAATTTTGCGAACTTTCTACATAACTTCACACAAATCCTCCGAAAAAATTCTTTATGTTGAGCTTACGACAGCTTGTGATTTTCTATTCAAATAGTTTGTATTGTTTCTTCAGGCAACTCTGATGAAGCGAAGATGGTTATTCGAATTTTTGAACTGAATGAAAATGTTTTAATGTAGTATGATAAGGAATCTTAAATTTGATATGAAATAACTGTAAACGTTTTTTACATTATTGGGTGTATTTTTACATTACTTACATTTTACATAACTTACATTACAAAATAAACAAATACTCGCAAGAAAAATTCCTTTAATCCTAAAGTATAATAATACAGGTATGTAACAGTATAAAATGATAGCCTTTCCAATGAAAATGACAGAACTCTAAAGATAGTTATTTGTGTTTGAGATGAAATTCTTCGAGATAAGTTTCTTGCCTGTGCAACACAGATGTACGACGGATTGCATATACGATCCTAGTCTTGGTAAAAATGTTCTCTTATACAGATATAAATAAATGTATGAAATAGACCAACCATTAGAAATAGTTAACCAATAGAAATTCGTTAAATAGACTTCAATATGAAAAAAGTTCACTCTAATATTCCATCACATCCATACACACTTTCTATATAGTGAACCCACGAATTATCTGCGGGCTACAATTATTGTTCCGAGCAACACGAAATAATGGTCCAATTTTGGTCGAAATTCTGCAACATGAAGTACATTAAAAGTATATTTCTTTAATTTATTGAAAGTAGACGAATCCAGCTAGACTAGAATTTTTTCATAGTTTCATGACAAAAGTAAATATTCAATAGAAAAATATGAAAATGAAGAGGTAAGTACACAAAAACCTATAATAGACACATTCATAAATAAATTAAACGTAGAGAATGTATGAATACTTATAAACAAAATATTGATTTGAGACGTAGAAAGCGATCCATGTTCTTTGATACGTCAGCCGTAGGCAATTGTCTGCCGCAGGCAATTTGTGACCCAATTGCACACTTCATAGCGTTTTTGATAGTCGGTGAAAAGTGATATTCATGTGAGTGGACGTTTCTTTGTGGCCGATCGAAGTAAGACAGAAAGAAATACGGCTTCTTTCTCCTGCAGCAAAAAGGATTTGTGATTAAAGAAGACACAAGAGACAGACACGGTCTGCAGTCTACATCTTCGTTGTTCCTGTCAAATGCTGTTAGTGAAATTGTGGATTTGAAACACCGAGTTAGAGGTCGTATCGTGCAATAAAGTGGCTTATCAAAGAGGAAATCTGTTTTCTGCAAACGTTCCACGAGCCTCACGTTTTACGTCTTCTTTTGTAATGGATGTCGAGGAATCCATCGAGTCGTGAATATCTTGTTCAATTTAGAGACAGAAATGCAATGCCTCGAAGATTCAGATGAAGAGAGAAGCATTTTGCATTCGAATATTTCAGTCTTGTCTACTTCGATTTCTTAAAGCCTTTATGTCTAGGCATTTTATGTCCAAGTCAGCTGAATAACAAAATTTCCCGAGATTTTTGATACACGCGATTGAAATTGCTACAATTATCTGATTTTTTTCGGTTACAACATTTATTCACGCGATAGATACTTCTTAATTTCTTGCAAAATAGCAATATCAAAATATCAAATTACTATGCCCGTTTGACTATAAAGTACACAATGCAACATGATTTTAGAGTTTGTAAGATTTTAGATGTCCTGAAATATTTCTTGTATGCTCATTTAAAAATTGGTACTTGAATTTCTCTACAACGTAAGGATTTTTGAAAATCGTTAAAACGAAATTTGGAAATTTGTGCTTTTTCTAACGCCAGAGACGAGGCTATTTTTAAGAAACTGATCCAAAAATGCTTAGTATCGTTGAAAATTGAACCAAAAGACGTTACTACTACTACTATAATAATAATAATAATAATAAATGTTTTATTTTGGTTGGCAGTGTTAGGGTCATTAGGTCCTCTCTTACACACAACCAACAATCATACATACATATCAATACAATAAATATAAACATGAAAATACAATAAAATGAGACGAAAGACAAAATAATCATATATAATACAAAAAATAAAATTAAAATACGTAAAAACATAAAAGAAATAGAAAGAAAAGGAATAACCTAAAAATGATAATTGTTTTAATTAGAAAGTAATACTTTGGCACAAGTCTCTTTGAACGTCCTAGGACTCGACTGATCTGACGCTCTCAGGTAACAGATTCCACTCTCGGGCCGCTGAAACGGAAAAAGGGTGAGTGAAGATTGAAGTTCTGTGAATAGGAAGGACAAGTGAGGTACCACCTTGTGGACGAGTATTGCTGCAATGATGAGAAGAGATATTAGTGAAGGAAGAGAAGAGATAATAATATGCAACATAAAGAGATACAAATTTTAAACGCTGTTTAAGTTCATATATGGAGTAAGTTTGTCATTCGTTTNAGAGATACAAATTTTAAACGCTGTTTAAGTTCATATATGGAGGAAGTTTGTCATTCGTTTTGGGTATAAATACTATATGTTTATTGTTCTTTGGTCATTGCTTTGCTACACAATGTCTTTATGAATTAGTGTCAACAATCCTGATTCGTTTTGTTATATGTGTCAGTTTTGTTGTCAAAAGGGATAGTGTAAGTTACCGTATTTTGTGATGAGCAAAGTGGGAGATTTAACCAAGATAAAAACTATGGAAAGACGTTATCAACGACACTAGAATTTGAATATATTTCAGATTACTGCTGGTGTTTAAAGAAACATTCTTGAAATGTTTCACGGAATAAGAAAGCCACGAGGTGTTCTTTATAAAAACATCAAATGCCTTCCTAATATTTTTGCTTATGACTGCTATGTACTTAAGATCTCTACTACCGTAGGAGTAAATGATTTTAACGCATTTCATGAGAACAATTCATGCCAGACCCCATGAAAAACCCGAAGAGTGTATGGAGTGTAATATTCCTTTCAAGCTCTTTTTCAACAACGAATATGCTTCGTGTACTTATCGACTCTTAATACGTTCATCTCCAAGTCAAATTTATACGTGAGTATTAACTGTTCCGTTGCTTAACCGAGTTTTTTCCTAATACATGAGCTATCGTTAATCGTCACTAATTTTACGTTTATCATATGCGGAATAATAAAGAGTGGACTGTATAATGAAAAGAACGGGAAAATATATTCAAGCTCTCAAGTTACATTACATTAAAGGAGCGATCAATCTTAGTTTTTCTAATATACTTTTTTATAATGCGCAAACAAAATATTAAAAAATCCTTTTACAAATCAATAAATCGTTTCAAAAATCACGATAAGTTGAAATGAATGGTCATATTATGGTCATCATATCATTCACTGTCAATTTAAATTTCACGAAAACTTCTCTAAGCAACTCAATCGTTGAACTAATTGTGAGTTTTTTTAACGAAATCCTTCTTTATGACAGTACGATAATATGCTACATCATAATTTTTAACAACACATTAAAAACCTTTTTAGCATATGAAATATTAATACTATATGCGCTCTACCAAATATTTTTCGACAATTTGTTTTATAGATATGTAAGAAAAGGGTATGAAGTTCGAAATTTTGTGTAAAAATTATTTGAGAAAATTTCCTTGAATAATTCGTAAAGCTCTATACAAAGTACCGTCGAACAGATTTACTACTAAGTAATTTTTATTCTCTATTGAAATATTCATTCTTAGTTGAATTTCCAAAAAAATTATCAGCTCTAATTATGTATTAGTTTTTCTTATTTTTCCTTCTTTTCCTCTTCGAACCATTCAAACAACTGTTTCTTAATGAAAATGAAAAAAATGGAATGCGGTACGTGTTATTTCAATGAAACGTGTTGACTGTTCAGCCATCTAACTTCGTGAAAGAGACATTTTTGAATTTTATAACTACACCAGCTGCGGTTCAGGAAGTATATATTTCGAATAAGGACGAATAAATGGAATGCGGTACGTGTTATTTCAATGAAACGTGTTGACTGTTCAGCCATCTAACTTCGTGAAAGAGACATTTTTGAATTTTATAACTACACCAGCTGCGGTTCAGGAAGTATATATTTCGAATAAGGACGAATAACTGTGTTAGGTAACATACTCATTTGCTCTTTCAAGGTGATTTTTTGATCGCATTTTCGATTAGCACATCGACAACAGTGAACAGTTAAGGGAACTTCCATGTACTATCTTGCATTTAATACAAATAACTCAACCTAACAATATCGATAGAGTGCGTTTGCAATTGAACAACTATCATCCTTCTAAACATGAGTAAAATAACAATCAAACTTCTAAACATGATAATTAGAAAGAAATCTCTACACTCTTTGCAAACACTCCTGACTCGTCAATACATCATATCATTTACTTCTATCAAACACAAATATGGAAATATGTTGTGGCAATTTATCGAGTACCTATAGCACCAAAGAAAGCAATACATCTTATATAATCTATTTCTAAGATATATTTGAATAAGAAAAAAAGGTGGCAATAAGTCGTTTTAGAAAAAACGAGATGAATTTTAGTTTAACATAGGTCAAAACCTGTCTTCCAAACAGTAATCCTTAGTAAGAGAATAAATTCGATTACAAGGTTATGAAAAAAAAGAGATTTTACGATAAATATCAAATATGTTTTCTCCTTTTTTGTAGTCTTCAAACCGTCATTCTTTAGATAAATTTAGACATGACAGACACGAAACATTTATCTACCAGTATACAAGAAAATGAATATGAAGTTAACGCAACATTTTGATTGTGTTTCATTTTCTGCACTTACCACACAATGATGTGATGGAGCTGCTCTCTTCATGGACGAATTTTCGCGTCACTGCTTCTTCCATTATCTTTTTCACCTGAAAAAGGTAAAATAAGTTAATTTCTCCCACGTCATTAGAATAATCTTTGGGTACAGCTTTGACCTCAATTTCCTCAGTAGCTGGAGATGTCACATGTCGAAAAGAATGAAAAATATTTCACTGGTATCGTGGTACACACATCTAAGCACGCAAACCGCTTCTGTTCGAACAAGAATGCAGACATTGAAATGCGCCAAAATAGTGCGGAATCTATTTAGTATCGTTGGCTTTCCAGAATGACGCGGTGTAGTGAATTCTAACTTCGAATATTCATTACGGTTTAATGCAGTAAATTAACTTGATTTACATCACGAATGTTGGAAAACTCTTTAAACAAATTTCGCCCCTTCTCATTGTAGACACGTTTCTTTAACTATTAGGGGGACATGTAAATTACTTGAACGCTGTTCTTCGTGATACACGAGTTCTAGTGACAATCAATGTCTAATTAGAAATAATTATGTCATTCCATAATTTTGAGTTATTTATTACTTCTAAGTTCTTCTGTGTAGAGTACTCAAGGTAATTCATCATTTTGAAAACTGTAAGAAACAACACCATTATTGAATAGGTAACGGCTTCGAGCTGTTAGCTCGTCACTCACCCCATTGCTCGCTGGTTTATCAGTATTTATTTCAATCAAGAGAAGTTTCTTCTGATAACATGTACTTTCTAACGCAGGGGTCAGCAACCTTTCCACACTCGTGACCACATAGTCAAACCTACAATACCTTGCGGGCCGCGTAGGCTTCCAACGTGTTTTTAAATTGTTGAATCACAAGTAAGTTATATTTTAATGCCATTAGTCCCATTAAAAAGGTCGGGGATGTTCTGTTTCAATTTCGGGGTTTTCCAATGCTGATCTGTTTTTGAACTGTGTTCATTCACAGTAATTCATAACACAGTGCGTGAACAGATAGCAAATGGTTTCTTGAAGCCAACGCGGTAAAAACCAAATAAGGTTTATTGAAACATCCATACTTCCGTACTAATATATAAATAAATACGTAACGCGAAAGCGTGTCTGTCTCTTTGTTACTTAATCACGACTGAACCACAGAACCGATAGTGATAAAATTTAGCAAGGTTATTGTTAAGATGTCCAGGATGAACATAGGCTAAATTTTATTTTTAAAATGCGTGAAAACNGATAGTGATAAAATTTAGCAAGGTTATTGTTAAGATGTCCAGGATGAACATAGGCTAAATTTTATTTTTAAAATGCGTGAAAACGAATGAAGAAAATGATTTTGACCATAAATGTCGATGAAATCGGGAGAAAAGAGAGGTATATTCGCTTACGCCATCTAAACGGTTAGAGATAGCTGACAATTATGAATGGCAATATTTTTTGCCTCAAAGTACTACAAAAAATTCCGCGACAGCATATGAGTATCTAAAAAGGTTTACCTTCTTTATCGAAAAAAACCTCAATAAAAATAAGTGCGTTAAAATGTTTCAGTTTAAGAGAATAATTTAAAAAGGAAAAAAATCATCAAGTAGAATAGGTTTTTTTTTTGTTTAGTACATTTAACAAAGATTAAAAACATCTTTAAATCGTAAAATTTGGACGAATAGTTTATATTTTTTAAGCGTTTTAACGAAATAGTGCAGTGGCGCTGTGGTCGTTGTGTCTCGCCTCGGAAGCGAAAATTCGACCTGCGTAGTGGGTTCGTTAGTCTAAGGAATAAAAAAAATTCCGGGCAACGCCGGGCAATCAGCTAGTAAGTAAATAAAACTTAATTATTAAAAACGAGCCAACAGGATGTACGATAATTACCAACTAAATACGATAATTTAGGAAGGCTTGTACGATAACTCCCATTTGAAGACCTGGCAACACTACTGTGACGTCAAATTATTTCCAGCGAGAACTAATTCACAATCGAAGGTAGAGGATTCTCATATTATATTCCTTTGCAAGCGGGCTCCATTTAGGATAAATTTCAAACTAATTTAGAATTAATCCAAACCCCAACATTTTCCCCGAGATGATATCGTTTACAACTTTATTTTTCGTTCAAAAAAGGAATATAACCGGAGAATAGGAGAAAAAAGCTTCTTAAATTAAGTATTTTTAACACGTAGAAAACAAGAAAATTTAACAAATATTAATTGATTCATAAAATTAAGAATTACATGGTCCCGGATATTCTTATCTTAATTGCCATTTAGATCGAGTGGCGTACAACAGGTGTGTTACACTCTCAAAACATCGTTATGTTTTAAGTACACGCAAGAGTTTACTTGAACTTAGCAAATGTTCGTAAGGATAAAATGAAATAAAATTATACAAATTGAATTTGTTCACGTAACAATATCTTTTAAGTTACCAATAATGCAAAAACATTTTCTTAACGTATTGAAAACCAGACGCAAGAACGGAAGTTTTACTTATAATTGTAGTATTCTACTACAGATAAATTTGTACATCTCGAATAATATTTACGTTTTGAGAAAAGTGTGTAACCTAAAATAATATTTGGTAATTCTTACTCCACCAAAGGAATGCCCATTAATAAAGCAAATGTTTGAATAAAATATCAATTACTTCAGTTTTTAATGCAAAAAGTTAAGATGCAAAAGACCATATGGTGCTTATTTAATTTAACTTAATTTTTAAATTAATAACTACATTAATTATACTACTACATTAATGACACAATATATAATTAAATTAGAATAATATTTGTACATATCACGGAGCGAAATGTCGATAGTACTTTTTTAGGCATAACGGTTGTAGCATATTTGAGCACTAGTTCAAGATTTTTAACTTATGGACAGGAAATCAGACTCATTGTGAGGCAAAGTATTATTCAGTATTTATTTGCCTTATTCAGAGTTTCCCAACTTTATCCATCAGGAATCACCATTTCCAATTTTCAAACATCCCGCTATGAAGATAGTTAACGTAGCAATAGAGTATATTCACGTTGCAACACCACCACACAACCAGTCAACTCCGTCTGACAATTATTACTTTAATTGATGTCACAACGGAGCAATAACTTGGAATGATCTCGGAAACGCGTGTAAAAGAAAGAATAATTTTATTTCCAACAGATTAGCTGTCTCTCAAATTTTTAACACTTCTGGTGTCAAGTACTTCTGGTTTCACGACTTAGGTGCCTCAGATGTAGTTGCTCCCTATGCTGATCACACCACAAGTTGGATGTGTTATCTTTTGGACTTAGTTTCCCTCCATCCTCCTTAATGAATATGCCTATCCTTAAACTTTCCTCCGTTTGTGTAGTTTATAAATGCAGTAGACTTATAAGGGTTGCCCTCTATATCTAACGGGTTTCACGAAGAGTAACACCCGAAACAGCTTCACAACTAATGATGGCCAATATGTTTATGACAAATCTAGGAAATATGTCATAAAAAGTGATGAAAAGCTTTATCTTAAATGTAATAAATGTAACGATAATGTCGTGTCAATTACATTCTTCCACCAATTCTTCCATGTCAAAAGAAAACGTTTAAAGCGAGAATCGATATGTCGTAACCTCCCAGTCATTGTGGATCGCTTGAGCGAGCACACAGCACTCTCGCGTCGAAACGCAACACGTGCATCGCCTCTCGCAGACATTGCGGGGCTAATGAATGAAGGCGTAATGCCGGCGCCGGGCCATAACTGCTCCAATGGGCGTGAGGAGGTCGTCCCCGGGCCAGGGCCACGGAAGGGCGCTTAGGGAGGTCCGGGCGCCCGCCCTTGACCCAGGCGAGGCAGGGAATCGATCCCTCGTGCAGCGCAAGCCCTCCGTCGCCAACCTCTCTCCCTCGCCACGCCACCCACCCCCGCGCTTCCACCTGCGGACACCGCCGCGCCGCCCTCATCCCCATCGCATTCGCGGCGTCGCATCCCCTTCGCAAGCACGTCCTGGTTGGCCCTCGCGGTGCACAGTTGAACGCGAAAGGGTCAACGTGAAAGCGGGTGGGTTCGCAGGAGTCGCTTCTGCCGGCGACGGAATGATGGACGCTTTCGTCACGCGACTCGGCACTTCCACGGCTCATGGCCGTAGTTTCGCAATTACTGCGTTCCGTCAGTTATATCTTTAATGTGAACTTAAGTAAGAACGCGACCGACTAAATTGCTTTGCACACGAGAGAGGAGAAATACGCACAATTTCTGAACATCCACCTCAGTCCCTACTTCGTCTATCTAATTTCTGAGGATTTTGAGATGTCTGTGTAAATGTTTAGATGGTCACTCGTTTGCTTTCGGAAAGCTGAGGAGATATTCTCGCTATTTAAACGCAGCCCGGACATTTGTGGCAGATAATAATCTATAAGGCTGAAACAAGGTGAAATAATTTTTATAATTAAAAACTTTTCAAATTATTGATTTTAAATGAAGAATATTCTCCCTCTGGCGTTTGGCGTTATATTCTCTGGAGGTCATAATTACGAATGTTGTAGAAAATATTTTCTCTATCATCAAATAAGCGTAGTTGTTTTCTTAAAGACAGTGATTGATTGACTATGAAATATCGTAAAGAATGAAAACTTCGTAACAAATAATGATAGACGTAAATAATTCCACTGGTATCTAGTATAACCAGTTATACTGGATATACCTAGTCAGCTGATATAGTTAACTACGGACTCTATCAAACCGCACCACGCATATCAGGTACGACCTTGTACTACAAACACATGCTAGTCAGCCTAAAATGGCAAAACACTTTTTTAAAGAATACCACTACTGATATTACGTAACTGCAGTGCAAGCGATTTTGCATATTTTTCATGGTTGCATATTTTTGCATATTTACCATAAGTAACAAATATTTTTCAATTAAATAGCGTTTATAAATAGCCAGAGACGAAAAATTAACGTTGAGCTCCACAATCTTCAACATGGCGTCAGCAATTGAAAAGAAAGACAGAGAAAGGACAAAATATTTGTAACTTTATGTTTTTGTGTGTGTAGAAATGCGCAGATGTTCCAAAGATAGCGTAACAGAATTAATATAATATAATGTAGGTATCTTAATTTTAGATATAAGAGTGTTACCAATAAATCATCCATAACACTTTCTACCGCTGAAACGGTTTTTTCCCGTTGGAATCAATACTAATCTTCATATTCTCGGCCACAAATTTTATATTACTGAAAAATTATTTTATAATTCGAAATTTAGATCCTTAAAATATCGATTGTCAGACCTCGAGAACTTTTGCGTTAATAATGTGTTTAAACTTTCTGCCGTTAATTTGACCGATGTATGCATCATTGCTTTCTGAATTCATAGACCTCCACAATTAACTCTAGATAAATTTTTTCGGAATTTAGAAATAATTTTAAAACTTATTACAAGCAAATCCACCAACACTATCCTCAAATGTGGCGATTTCAACATTCATTTCCTGAGTACGTCTGACTCCGCACTTTCACCCATATATCGAATTCTTCAACCTTATAACTACGTCAAACTACCCAACACGCCTCTATCGGTGCATCTCAAACATAGATATACCAGATAATTGTAAACAATGAAGCTTTCTACATAGTTTAACGAAACAAATTTATCCATTTTTACAAATTATTTGAATGAGGAAACTTGGAATGATGTTCACAATTGCCCAAACACCAACGGTAAATTCAATGAATTTTTTTCAATATTCCTAAAATTTTACAATTCTAGCTTCCCCATAAAACGCAAGTTCATTAACACAAAGAAATACAATAGATGGATCACCCAAAGGATAATACTTTCTTCCAAAAACAAACGCCATTTATATTGTTTTTAAAAACTCTATAATCAACAGCACGAATTTCGTGATTATTTTCATAAATATAAGACTATTCTTCGAGAAGTGGTCAACGTAGTTAAAGTTATGGAAAATGATAGGGAGATACTAAAATCGAACAATCGGGCTACGACAATGTGGAATATTCTTAAAGATTACACGTCCTCTTCTGAAAATCGCGAAAAAAACATTTCCCCACTAAACGATGGAAAAAGCGTTCCAAATCCATAGAATATCTAAAATTTGTGCAATTATTTCAGAGAAGTAGGTACAATATAATATTCAGTAAAATCAATACCCCCAAAATACATCGACTCACGTGCTCCATTATAAGTCCACTTCCAAAACTAAAGCTGTTGAAATCTTGAGAATCGGTTCATTAAAAAACTATTGGTGCAAAACCATTGCACACATTTTCTCATATACGTTACTTCGTCTGCACTAGAGAGCGACATTAAAGCATTCTATTAGGAAGAGGATTGTTTTTAACATGTTTCTCTATATTTTGGTCGCTTCCATTTTACCCGATTTAAAAAATTATTAAAATAAATAATTTTACTATAATTTATATAAAAGAATCTCTAATATACAAATACTGTTCTTTTAATTCTAAGAGAGAGAAGATCAGTATAATTTATATTCTATTTCCAAGATATATTAATAAATATAAAGATAATTAGGATATTATTATCGCTAGAACAAAGCAAGTAGAACATCGATATTCTTATATAATTTAATTAAAAACTACAAAGTTAATTTTTTTGCAATTTGAAATTGCAAAATTATATTAATAAAAATTATTCGTATCTATGATTAATTTTTGAGTAATAGGTGATACAGTTTATTTTATTTACTTTCGCTTATTTCGGAATGATCCTTATGTATCTCGTCTAAGAATTCTATAAGTGTTAAAATATATTATTTAATATAGTATGATTTTAACGATTGAAACTGTTATAAAAAATTGAATTTAAAATAATATTGAAAAATAAACAAAATGATTTTTCATCATACGTTACCTTCAAGAGAAAAAAACGTAACCAAGTTAACTCTTCAAACGATAAGTAATAATATAAAAAAACATGGCGACCAGCCGGGACTCGAACACAGGTTCACGATACCAAGAGAAACATACGACGCAGACACTCCTCTGTTCTCTTTTAAAAAAATAACATATTAAAATGATACATCTTCAAACATATACTCTTTGGATTCACACCATTGGCAAACCTTACTCATGTGAAATCCTTCATCAATTATACAAAATTCTCAAGCACAGAGAAATAGTAACTCTTTTGTAGTATTTTCGTACCTTAGAATAATATCCCAATTTTTAAGTAGATATTTTCCCGGAAAACATGATTTGTACTCACCATGAAGAAACAATCTCAAACAGGTAAACTTGTAATTAAGGGGAAAGAGAAAATGTCTTCGCAAAATGTCGTTTCCGGCCTTTTTTGTAATAATTGCCCCTTTTGCTATATTGGAAAAACTAAATATTAGTTACAGACGCGAATCAAATAACATCAACGTAACATGAAAATACCACAACATAATGTTATTTCATTACACCGTTTAAATTTAGGATATTCAGCAGATAAGGATAATGTTAATGGGGAGCCAAATTACTACAAACGTATTATTTCAAAAATGTTACACTGCAAATTTACAAAATACACATTGAATTCTTGATTCTTTCGTATTTATTTACATTTTAACATAATATAGAATAGTTATTATCGAATTAAAGAACCTCCAGTTCTCGCCCTACATAATTATTTCAATCACTTTTGTCGTCGGTTTCGTTGTATATTCAATTTATTTAATATCTCATTTGTAACTTCCGTAGTAATAAATATATTATTATACTAACATCCTTCATTCAGTGTTAGTTTGTCAGTTTTCGTGTATTTTCATTTGCTTTTGTCGTTAAGTTGCTAACTAACTCACAACTATGGACACTATCGCATTCCTCAACTCATTCAAATCTGATCTTCAAAAGGCGTACTAAGACTTGGTACATTATATTGATACACGGATAAGGGCGCTGGAAGAGGTCAATAAGAACACGTTCGGCGGTTGGTCTACAGTCAGGAATTCTCGCCGTCCTTCCAACTGCTATAACTCGGTTGGACCAACGACACATGTACCACCCCAACTCTTCACTCAGAATAGGTATAGCGTGTTAGATGACATGTCCCTGCTTCCTCCCTTACCTACTCGTTTCATCCCCTCCCGTCCAGGACCCAAATCTGTTCACAAACCACGCACTGAGTACACAGTAATCATCATAGGTGGGCAGAAAGATATTAATTTGGGTGGTCATTTCAACGCGCCTAAACATCTACTGAAAATAAAAATGGCCTCCCTGCTCACGAACATAGTGCTCTCCAGCCTGCCTCCACGCTTCAAAGTTCCACAAATAAACCACGAAATTAACCTGACAAACATCTCCCTAAAACATCACCTGGCAGACACGAAAATCACATTTTTTGATTTGCAACCACACCCGACTGCAAAGGACTTTACACAGCACGGTTTACACCAGACACCGTCTTGGAAACAGCACTTCTGTTATCGCCTAGCTTCACATCTGACCTCACATCATCGACCTGCCCCGTTACCCATTCCTACACCACCTCCTGCACCTACCTCAACTCCTCCTCCTCCACTCCCCTCTGCTTCTACATCACCACCTCCTCCTCCTATCTTCAAAACCATTTCTTCTCCTATCCCCGTTCTTTCACCTACTTCTTCCTCATCTTCCACGTCCTCATCTTCCACGTCCTCATCTTCCACGTCCTCATCTATTACTCCATCCACATCTACTACCGCCCCCATACTCAGTTAC
>NNCF01126106.1:10757-52579 GCA_002313205.1 Laupala kohalensis
TGGGTCATCTCTCCGGTGTTCAGTAGACATAAATCTTCTCCCTCAAAGAGACAATTCAGCAGTCGGCCCCTGGGGCAATCGCTAGACGAGCCTCACAGTACACTGTGGGCGTTGAAATCTCCAAGGAGGAGGAATGGCCGAGGGAGCTGATGAATTAAATCTCTGAGAGAGGTCTCCGAAAAATCTCGTGTCGGAGGAAGATATATAGAACACACGGTCATAGATGGTTCACTATGAATTTTGACTGCTATAGCCTGGATATGTGTTTGTAGGAGAACAGGAGAGCATAGGATAGTGTTTCTAACAAACACGGCAACTCCTCCTCTTGCTCGATCTCCTGTGGTGTCGTCATATCTGAAGCCGCAGTATCCTCGCAGAGAGGGTGAGTGTTCTGGTGAAAGGTGTGTCTCTTGTAGGCAAATACATATCGGATTACGACGCACTAAGAGTTGTAACTCTTCACGTTGCGTTCTATAGCCATTAAGGTTCCACTGAAGTATGGAAGCCATTACTGTTTTTATCCTCCGGGGTCAGGTTCGTGAACGTGTATTTCCGCGTCACCGTCGGACAATACACGTTCTGACTCCGATGAGGAAAGCACAGAGACGTTCTTTTTACGCCTGTGCGATTTTTTGCTTGGTAATTGTACAGGTTTCAGGGGTTTAGTCCTAGAAACCTGCTTTATCTTTGTCGGTGTTTTAGTTGGTTTTGTCCTGTGTTTTGTCTCATTTCCACTGTGTGGTGTTTGTAATAATCAGATTGATGGAAAATTTACATTTCTATAATACATATCCACGATTTTAAAATTAACCTTTCTATGAAGTGAGATGGAATATTAATAAAACACAATAATATAAATCTATAAATTAATTTATTCCACAATTTTTATCTATCTACATATTGGATATATGTATGGTGCTCTAAAACTCTCGACTGCCTGATGCAATTTCAACGAAACGTGGTGCAGCGATGACTCACTATCTGGCAACAAACATTGTGTTGGTAACACATTACCTGCACCCCTATGGAGGGGTGGGCAGGGGTTTANACTCACTATCTGGCAACAAACATTGTGTTGGTAACACATTACCTGCACCCCTATGGAGGGGTGGGCAGGGGTTTATTTTTAAAAATTGTCGATAACAACCGATATTGGTAATGACTACATATTCGAGGATGCTATAGTGAAGTGTAACATTGCTCATGCCGCTTACATCTACGATCACCCCCTATGAACGAATGTACACTTATCGAATACGGGGTGCGAGGGACAAAGTATAAAAGTAATCGGAAATGACCACTATTAGTGTTGAGATTATAGTTATCGGGACCGCTGAAACTTATACTAATATTCCCGATGACACTGACGTCCATGATCAACCCTTAACTTTAAATAGCATCCCCTACGCAAGGGAATGCTATTTAAAGTTATAGAAAATGATATAGAAGTGTCCAATTTTCAACATCGCTGAGTATAACAATGATATTCTGATATAGTGTAAGTCAAACTTCAGCTTCGGTGGGTATAACGACACTCCTAACGTCCCCTGGGGATAGGGTAGGAAGAGGATAAAATTTAAAAATAATAGGAAACAACGGATATTGTTGTTGAATACATTATTTTCTGGGTCACTGAAATGAATAGTGACATCCCCGATTCCGCGTAAGTCCATGATCATCCCCCGTTCACCCCATCAACCCTAAGAAAGGAGATGTTATATAAAAATTAGTGAAAATTTACAGTTTTTGGCGTCGCTGAGAGGAAAGGTGTCACCCCTGATATCGTTTAAGACTTAATTCAGTCCCCATGGAAATGGCACACTCCTTTATCCCCTAAAGAAAGTGGAAACGACACGAAACTTAAAAAGTATTGAAAAGGACCGATTTGCATCAAACAAATAGTTTTCAGGGTTTCTGAGGAGAATAATTGATCAGCCAATGCTGTTTAAATAACATGGAGGTACGGTACCCTTGTATCTGTGGGTGAGAAGGGAGGGACGTAAAAATAATGTGAAATGAACTGTATTCGAGTCAAATCATCGTCTCCCGGGTTGCAGAGATGATTTATTAAAATAAAATGATTGATGGAAGTGTCGAGATTATAATATTCGAGGTTATTGAGACGAATTATTTTAATTAAGGGCGGAGAACAGCGAGATACGTCAAAACTGTCGAAAATGTCCAATATTAGTTATGATGCCGTAGGTTTCAAGGCCGCTGTGATGCGTGGCATTCTCGGGGACGTTTGAGATCACGAACAACCCCTATAACACCGTTCCACTTTTTAGGAAATTATCGAAAATAATATATCAGAGAAGAATCCACAGTTTTCAACGTCGTTGAGTTGAATGGTGACATCCTGATAACGTGTAAGTCTAAATTCAGCTCTCATGAGAACTAGCATTCCTTCACCCCTAAGTCATTGAGGGAGGGGTGGAAAGAGGGTGGGCTGATACAAAAATGAATAAGATTTATTTGCGTCATTGTGCAATTTTCAATGTTTCTAGATGAAAAATTATACTATCAATGCCGTTATGTTGAAGTTCCAACCGAACGCAATGTTTGCCACCCCTCTAGATGGGATTGGAAAGAACGTGACGAGCAAAAGAAAAATCGGAAACGCTCGATATTTGTGTCGAATTCATAGTTGTTGGGGTTGTTGAGATGAATTATGATACTCGGAATGCCGTTAAGTTTATGACTCGGCACATCGAGTAAAATACAATATAATCTAATATTTCAATAAAATAAACGCAAAAGAACTTTTTCTAATTGATGAATACCACAAGGACTTTCCATACCGTAAGTAAGTTAAATGTTGATTGTATAATTTCAAACACTCGAAAGGCGTATACTGAAAAAGAAATTTTTTTAAAAAAGAGACCAAATTTGGGCCATTAACGATATTGCGTGAGATAGTACACTTGCTCTCGTTTGTGACAATAATGAGGCAAAGCAACCGTTGGGCAAACAAACAAGAAACTCATCAAGTTTAACAAACAAGGAAATATTGGTTACATTACGTTTTTTCTACAAAATTACATTGCTTGTGATTAAAGACCACTACGAGTAAATCAATTTTACTCTAACTAAATAGCAATAAAATTTAAGAAAAGTCTGCGAGATACGGAGTTTTCACGGCAAATTTCGAGAACTTCCGAGGGTCAGGTTCGGAAACACTGACATATTCGTTTAACAATGTAGAGTCCGTGTACGATTCTATTATTAACCAACAAAAAAAACAATAAATGAAAAAGAAAATAATAATAAAGATAATGATTGTAAGGTAAATATTATTTATATATCATTTATTAAGCATTGAAATTATGAGAAAAGTACTGAAATTATGAGCGAAAAGTTAGAGAAACAAGATTTACGTATTGTCAACATTGTTGATAATAAACTAGATAAAATCCAAAAAAGGTAAATATGAAATAGATAACAAGAATAATACAAACTCAGCGTACCAAATTAATTGCAAATGTGAAAAAACGTACATAGGTCAGACAAAAAGGACGCTAAAATCCAGATACAATGAACACAAAAAATATTAAGCAAAACCCAAATTATCATAATTTAGGAATGGAACACAGACTAAACAATCGATATGATTACAATTGGGATAGTGTTAGAATCAAAGACAAAAAAGAATCTACAAAGGACAGCAAAATCGGAGGTGGAAAATATAAAATTTGCATAAAATGAGAGTATTAATTTAAGCTCCGCTTCAGTTTACGTGATTTCCACTCATCAGGAACTTTTCAACTCATCAGGAAAAAATCAACTCATCAGGAACTTTTCTTGAAACAAATGAAGGAAACGTATTAAATAATGCCTAAAACCAAACTTTTTTTTCGATTTTAGGCATTTTTTTGTATTGTTGTATTTGTAAATGAGAAATGTAGCGTGCCATTGAAAATTATCTACATGGAGCGATAGGAGTTAGGAGTTGGGTGGTAGGACATTGTTAGTAGATGAGCCGCTAAGCTGGGTTTACGAACAACTTGAAGGGGTTAGTAGAAGAGGTTAGTTATTGATACTAGTAGGAGCTGGATATAGGAATGAAGGTTGGCCTTTCAGTAGTGAAGACTACATGAATTGGGACATTAATGTGAAAAGCTACAAATTTCCTGGCCCCATCGGGAATCGAACCGGGGATGACTTGGTAGGTTTCTGGTGCATTATTTGGCACGTTTCTGAAAAGAATTTAGCGTGAGCAATCAATTATTTACGAAGTTATGGCCAAAATACGCGAACGCGCGTAACGCAATTTTCGACCATTTCTATCACAAAAATATTAAATGAAATGAATTATTTCACTACAAAATGATTCACCAAAAAGAACACAGATGCTATAATAAATAGCGAAAATACCGAACCACTAAGCGACCTACGATAATTTATGGACTCACTCAAAATCACTATGAAATCTAACTTAGTACTCCACACATCTCCCTTAAGATAGTATTTTTAAAAGAAAACTAGTTGTAGATGCAGTTCACGAGTTAATCAATGCTGTATAGTTGGTATCACATTGATTGGTATATAATGCATTAAAAACATTGTGGTATAGTATCACCAATCTTTATTATGTTTATTATTATTATTAATTAATGCAAAAGTTTTTTGCTGACATGGTCAACATCTTCAGAAGAATATTTTGTCAAATTTATGCGCTCGCAAAAGGGTATTTTATAGCCAAAGTTGTTTAGTAGAGAACACGTTCTCATCCTAACACTATTAATAAATCAAAATTAAATGTTTATCCAATTCACATTTTTGCTTATGCTAACGTAATATTTTATAGCGTAAGTTATTTTAATTAATAGACACCTATTTACCCAAACACTATACTTAATTTTACAGAGTTAGTTGTCTATGTAGTTCATTACTTTAAAGACACCTATCATAGTATACTTAAAGTTGCACTTCACCTTATGAGGAGTATGTCCACACTCCAGACGTTGTGTTTAAAAATAAGTTAAACCAAAACGTAGTCAGAAAATGATAAAATTGATTTATTGAATGAAAAAAATGTATACTTGTGCAGGTTAAAGCTCAGATAAAAGCTAGTAAAAGATTATCACCGGAAGTAGATGTTTCACTTCCGATTAGTTTTATAGCACAAAATTACCGTTTACAGCACAGGAAGTGCTGGCAATGGGAAATGCCAAAGGAGGTGGTGCAAGATTTTCAACAAAATTTGGGGGAGGGGGGGAATCCAAAACGTATTTTTAAAATAAAGGGTAAGATGCACCCTGCCACAACTTTGCGCAACATTGTGCAATATGGCGTAACATTTCGCCAACGTACAAAATGCCGGAACCCGAGATTGAACAGGGGACCTTCAGATCTTCACTCCAACGCTCTCCCAACTGAGAGCCATCTCTCGGTGATGGAAGACGATAACGACGATCCATCCTCGACGACCGATGAAAAGAGACTACACCATCATCACGGCGGCAGAGTGATACTAAGAAGTAGTGTAACCACCACCAACCATTGACGTCATTCCCCCACTCGTGCCATTGACGTCATTCACCCCACCACACAAGTCGGGACAACTATGTGGAAGGAGAAAGTGCCCTAACTGAATGCGAATGTAAGAAAAATGAAAAAATTATATAAAAATAATTAATTTACATAATTGAATTGTTTAATATTTATATTTATAAATTTTCTGACATGTGATGTGTCAAAGAAGAGAATTTATAATATCGCCGAGAGTCGGTCTTTGACACAACACGTGCATAAAATATATCCTGTAGTAGTGTAAGTCGAATCTGCACAACAGGCAGGAGGTTCTTTGTGCCTCCAACACCCATGTTTCTAAACACCCCCTGAAGAAGATTTGTCTGCAGGGGGTGACCAGTTGGTGTCGGATCTTCGGTTCTTCGCATACAAAAGGCACTGAAACAGAATATATGAAAAAAAGGTTCTTTCGCGTTCGCTAACGCGTAAAGGAGAAAAGTCTTCTTGTGCGTCATCGGGGAAGGTTTTCAGTAGAGGATGGTCGAGCTTCCAGATTGCTTGACGTATGACGGTAACACACACATTCAGCTAGTGTAGTACCATTCATCGTCTCAAATAATGCCGAGACATACATGTGCCTGGATTGCAATCAGTGATGGGTTTGTTGTCGCGCAAATGTGAGATGATGTCTAACATACATTCAATCATATCTGTTGCATTCTGATACTCCGTGTCTGCTCAAGAGGATAGTTCACTTTCGACAATGCAGTAGTGTCGCCACGGTAAACTATTTATCTTATCGGTCCAATGCCGTTTATCATCGAAACAATAAGAGAGCGTTTCTGTTGCTAATTGATCTAATTCAATGTTGAATATCCATTCTGGTTTTATCGTAAAATAAACAGTATGTATAGTTCTCAAGACGATAGTGTTTGACAACATACCGCTTGATACCTTTCGCTCTGCGTGACGAAAACATGGAGAGTGTATGAATAGCATACATTTTTGGACGGAGACCTACAATTTGTATTAACATATCACCTCCACATTCATCCTTAACGATACCCAATACTCTTTATTACGTGGGAGGATGTTAAATTTATTCAAAGATTCAACCGTTGACCTGTCGTAGTAGGAACGATAAAGACTCATGACGTCATATACATTGCCTGACGTCGACAAGATATAGGAATCTGTGTCTAAATACCACAGTTTCATGTCGGGCATGCGCGGTTTGGGAAACGTATAGATAAAATCGAACATGTGATATTTGGAGAGTTCTAAAATAGAAAATCCCACGTAAATAGGCTTGTTCGTCTTTACTGTCGTTTTACACAACTCGATCGTCATGAGATCACCTTCGATCGGTCGACTGCATAGAAACGCCGGATCCGCAATGAGATTCCGCGCACTGTCCCGTCCCTCCCACAAGTTTTCGAGTTATATGCGTTGATGTTGGCGCACATTCTCACAAGATTTTCCATAATTACTATTCACCATCAATTTATAAAAGTTAATGCGGCGTTCTTTCTCAACGAGGTGTTGGATTCAAGGTAGGGAAGAAGCCAAAGCGAATGACGAAAAGAGAGAATTTTATGAATGTGAAATAAGTTTGTAGCCCAACTCTAACGCTAATTGTAAATTGCTATTGTGTATGACGTAGCGTCGTTTACGAAGAAGTGTAGCCATGAGTTTCGGCTGTTGACTCTCGGATGACGAGGTATCTGGGTCTCAGGGCAAAACGATAGATCGCTGAGTGCCTTATGCCGTTGTTCAGTAATATCGAAATCCACCTCCAACGTATTACCCTCATCCTCCATCACCGTCTGCGCTACTCGAAAGCAAGCAACGTACGTAAGCCATTGAAGGGCATCAAGTGATAAAACGTGCGACATAGCTTGTCCGTACAGATCATTACAGTCGATATACTGTAGATAACAATCAGATTCATGTCGATTATACATGTCTTTCATAAAGCAATTGTTTGCTTTTACATGTCTCGCAGTGGCTTGTTCTAAGCCTCCGTGAATACCTCTTTCAAAGAACACAAGCATGTCCTCGTTGGTAAGCAGTTCCAACATCACCCTCGTCTTTTTTAACAAAGCATCCCACGACAGAGATGGTGTAGTGATATAATGCGTAGGATCGAGCATGTACTCACGCATCCACAAGTAAAGAAACGCTTCGAAAATGTAGGTAAAGAAGGAGCACGTGTATTTTCAAGTACAAATCAACATAGACGGGTATTGTACAAATACCGAATGCTTTCCTAATGTGCAACCGCATAGTCGTCATCTCTAATGTGTTCAACCGAGAGGCGACTAAAAAACATTATCTTTGGTGGCAATAGAGTTTCCGTGTTCACATAGTCATACGGAAATACTCCTTTCCTACATGCTAATACAAAGAGGATAGCATCGGGAAAATGCGCTCGCACATGTAACATCAGTCGGATGAAGTGTAGGCGCCAAATCATCGAGTGAGGTAGACATAAATATAAACGAGTCTAGAAAACGAAGTTCCACTTTTCGCACTCGAATGGAAATGCAAATGAAGCGTTCGTGATTGTGTCCTATAATACGAAGCTTATATTTTTTAAACTTTGGTTCTCGTCCTAAAGCGCAAAGAATAAAAAAATGGCTTAATGTCGAATTATGCATGAGTATGGAAATATAAAGAGGAACTTTATATACATATTTCTTCCGTGTACCCTACACGTGGAGAATATATGTGATAACTTTCGGTCAGGGTAAAATGGCGACCCATTTTCACCTGACCGAAAGTTATCACAGGAACTTTATAGTTCAAAGTATACTTATTATGCGCAGCTCCTCTATACATTCCAGTCAAATCGTAATCTCAAACACGATTTGTTTTCATTAATGTCCTTCCGCAGATGTGACACTCGCATTCTCGAAATGAATATCGTCCTCACTAGCATGAAAAGTGGAAGTGGATGGTCAACACATAACGCATAATCTCGCGGTATATTTAATAATGCAGTTAACAATTGATTGGCTACATCATTTTCACGAAAAGAAGTACTGTCATAGCGTGTCGCATCAAAAACACACACAACATTGAAACCGACAGCAAAAGGAAGATGATATGCATCGGAATAGGGTGCATCAACAGGTGGTTGACATGTGTCAATAGGTTCTGTAAAAGCTTCGACATCGCAATACATGACGAGCGGCGTGCGTAGTTGTTGACTATAGTTTGTAAATCTCATGATTGTACCGTCTCATTTTGTTAAATAACATACATCCACGCATATGCTTGACATATGTGGATTTTGAATTTTTCTTTAAGTCGGAAAACACGCAAACATAAATGAAAGTTAATTACACGATGTTCATTTTTCGATAGTTGAGAGCCGAGCAATCGATTCATATCCTTAATCCAATAATACTGACAATTATATAATAATATATTCGGATGAAATTGTTTTACCGTTCGAACGTAATGAATGACTTGTACTACCCACGTGTTATGCGTCGCCGACCGTACCAAATGTTGTTCAAAACTAGAATAGTCCGGATTTTCTTTCTCACATTTTTTTAAATCACAAACTTTCACCGGGAAATGAATCTCTCATATCCAATGTGTCCATGAGTTTCTGAAACATTTCACAATAGTGTGACTGACGAAATGAATTTTTGATAAGTGGAAGCGAGCGATGACTGAACATTACCGCTATCGACCAAATTTTTCATCGTCATTCCACACATTCATGATTCCCTTTTTCGGATGTTGAAAGTATGGAGGCAAGGGTACATATCTTGATCCGACATGATTGCAAACAATTCAATGAAAATCGATGAAAAGGGCTAAAATTTCTTTAACGCCTTTCCACTATCTTTAACGCCATTCCAGTGTCCCTCTCACAAAAATATTCAAAACGTGTATTTATTGCTTCAACGATATTTGGCTAATAGTCCTGTTCACTACCTCGACTTGAAAACATGCTCGTCGATGAGGAAAGGAAAATTCTCGAAAGTTGTACGCGTTCTTCTGCATACGATTTCTCTATCATAAACTCACATTCTAAACGAGCTGTAATATTATTGATAGTATTATTAAAACGGTTCAACGCTGACAAAAATGGTGTTTCACATTTCTTTAAAAATTCTAAAGGATCTTGAATATGACAACAATTTTTTACACCCACGGATGATGCGATTATTAAAGGATGAACGCAAGTCTGTCCAATGAAGCATAGAAGAGGGTTCGCGGCCACGCTTATCTTGACGGTGATCGATGTCTACTCGAAGAACCCCGTGGGCTGAACCTTTGAAGAATAAGACGGGACATGATATCAAGAAGGTATTTACACATATCCTCTCTTCAAAACGAAACCCTAATCTCTTACAGACGAATAACGATAGTGAATTCTACAATAGTGTTTTTCAAAAATAGTGGAAGGGAAAAAACATTTATCATTATTTCATATATTGCACTAAGAATGCTTGTGTAGCGGAACGTTTCAATCGCACGCTCAAAGAGTGAATGTGGCGTCGTTTCTATGCCGAAGGATCGCATCGTTGGTTAACGATGCTCCCCGAGCTTCTTCGCGAGTATAATGCAACATCGCATCGCACTACGGGAATGCGACCGAAAGATGTCCAGGATAATCGTCTCATGAAAACTGTCTATGCACGTGTCAAGCACACGCGACGAAACAAGTTTCATGTGGGTGGTCTCGTACATATCAGCAAATACAAACATCACTTTCAGAAATGTTATGAACCCGTGGACGACAGAACTGTTCAAAATTGTTAAAGTTCATCTCTCGAATCCCGTAACATATTCATTCGAAGATTAACATGGAGAAGCCATCGCCGGTCGCTTTTACTACGAAGAACTCCAGTCCACGCGTTATCCAAAAGACTTCCTCGTCCACAATGTCCTTTGCAGAAAGGAAGCGCTTCGCTATGTCAAATGCATCTTTTATGTGGAAGTGAATGGACATATTCCTAGATTGTATTATTACCTGTACACTTCTCATTCTCTTTTGTCTATAACGATATTCTGTCCTATTTGTTAAGAAGATAAATCAGACATATTCATCACGTCGTGCATGCACACCTTCTGAAAACCATGCATTGAGAATTGGATGAAACAAGGCGATGATTGTCGACTATGTCATCATTCTTTATTCTAACACAACACAATCAAAGTATTGAAATTCACAATTATACCTTCTCAGGACGAAGAGGATTTATTAGAACTATGAATGTTATAGACCCTGGGATAGTTGATCAAACTAATTTTAATAATATTTTTATCCATGTTTGACCAGTGAGCTACTCAATCTCATCTATGATGAAGAAATGATTGGTATTATAAAAAGATTGTCCAGAAATGACCTTCAAAACATGACTGTTGTATTAGGATATTTTAAAAGAGTGAGATATATGCTATCCGGTCTCATTCACTTCATCGATGTTGTTATGGAATTAATAGAACACATTCATGCATCTTTGTGGTCTCAGATGTATTGTAAACATCTTATATATAGAACAAGAGGAAAAATTGAAAGAATAACAAATGGACAAATGTTGCAGTCTTTTCTTCATGTCTCCACATACGGCTAAAGTACACTTTTTTTAAAAATGGCTGTGTTCCATATGTCTTCGCGAGCATGTAAAAGAAAGCGAAAAGATACCAACGTACTGTGGACACAACGTCTGCAAACCATATCTGCAATATAGGATACAAAATCGGTCTACATGTCCAATATGTCGACTCTTTGTTAATGCGACGTTATTGATTCCAAGCACATAACAAATCAATTTGCATAGATACAGACATCGACTGTATCCACATGTTTATACTTCTCCAAGAAATTTTAGGTTCTATAATCTAAGACTTCAAAGGCGCATCATCGACATTTTATTGAGAAGAAATATATATGAAATTTGCAAATCAAAAAGAACAAATGAAATCACAACACTCCTCCAGCAGTATGCTAAACTTCGCGAGCAAATCTCTTTATATGAAGGGAGTGTAGCTCTCATCGATATTTTGTCTAATGTATTGAAATTTACAATGCTGAACTTCGAGAAGAAGAATATAAAACATTTCTTCGCGCATATTGGCATAATATACACCTTGCAATGGAAAATATCCATGTGCATTGGGATAGTTTCTTCGATATGCAAACAAGGCGTACTATGAACAGAACAAGATACTATATGCGACGTCTTATTTTTTGGCGCACAAAGGCCTTGAACATTACTGGAAAAAGCAATTTTTATTGAGGGAGAAGCTATAAAATGAGACGACGAATTGCTTCAGGCGTTGTATCATCATGGCTTGCAGCGTGTCAACACGGCGTGATAACTGCCCTTTGCTGGCATCTGATATCAAAACATATCTGGACACAAAAGTAAGCAAATACATCCAACTATTAGCAATAAAGCTCAAGCGAAACGTGTGCAAAATGATTTTCTTGTAATCAAAACTGAACTTTGCGAACGTTTGGACAAAGAAATTGAAAAGAATGTGAAAAAACATGTAATGACTGAAGAACGTGTAGAGTGTGAATATAATAAAAGTGTTGTATATAAAGGTTATGTGGATGTGCTCGTGCAAACTATAATCGATAGTGTAGACAAGAGTTTTGACGATGTTGAAGATCTCGCGACTCAACATTTTGTTCGCAATGAAATTAAAAGCAATATGGACGCAGTACATCACACGCTCATTGATTCTACAGATATTCGATTCAAAAACGAAAAACTCGTTGTACGACATGTTAAAGAACAAGTAGAACTCTTGAAGAAACACATGGATGAAGAGATTATCATCGTTCAAGAGCTCAACTATGAAGAAAATAAACAATTGGGAATACGATTGGAAGGATTGGAAAAGTTAGGACAAAAGCAGCATGATAACCTTCGTCTACAGAAAAGCAGCATGATTCCCTATGTCTATGACAAACTGATGGTAAATCGAATTTTGATGCAAATCGGTTTCGCATAGAAAATTTGGGCGTTCCATTGAACGCTACAGGTGCAGAAAACAGAGACTATGTCAACTATGCAATTCAGCATACATTGAAAGACTTGAAATCCGTTCGAGAAGATCAAGACAAGAAATGGAAAAGAATTAAAGAAGAAGTTCGGAACCTCATCGTTCGCAAGATGAAATATGATTAGTACGATCGCTTGGTGGAGGAGACCTCTTCGACTGCAGAAGATCGCGACTCACTAATTTAGAAAATCCTATTAATCCTCAATATTTTGTAACATTGAAATAAGTTAAAGATCATTATGCAGCAAAGAAAAAATTTATAACAATTTTTAAAAAAAATTTATAAAAATGTAAAACCCAAAAAAATTTTTTTCAAAAAAAGGTATCTTTCATTTCAGCAAAAAAACACGTTCAGTTAGGGCACTTCCCCCTTTCACTTAGTTCTCTCGAGTAGTATGGTGGGGGTTAATGACGTCAATGGTACGAGTAAGGGAATGACGTCTATGGTTGGTGGTGGGTACATTACTTCTTAGTATCACTTCCGCCGTGATAATGTTGTAGTCTCCCTTCAGCAATCGTCGAGGTTGGATCGTAGTCGTCATCGTCTCCCATCGCCGAAATACCTCAGGTGGAAGAGCGTTTGACTGAAGATCTAAAGTTCCCGGTTCAATCCCGGGTTCCAGCATTTTGTGTGTTGGTTCAAGAACAGATAGGAGTTGATAAGAGCATATCATCAGAAGTTGCGTCATACT
The DNA here is from genome assembly GCA_002313205.1 of Laupala kohalensis. Lineage (NCBI taxonomy): Eukaryota > Metazoa > Arthropoda > Insecta > Orthoptera > Trigonidiidae > Laupala > Laupala kohalensis. The sequence goes on from NNCF01126106.1 coordinate 23,960, forward strand.
CCATTTTGAGGGGGGAATGATCCGTGTAATTTTGGCATCATGTTGCGCAATGTTATGCCATGTTACGTAATGTTGTAACAGGCCGTATCTTACTCTTTCTTTAAAAAAACTTTTTGGATTTCCCCAACAAAATTTGGAACCCCCCCTTTCAAATTTTTGGAAATCCCACACCACCCCTCAATTGCCACCACTTCCCGGCAATTTGTGCTGCAAAACCAACCGGAAGTGAATTCGCAACTTCCGGTGATAAGCTCTTAACTGTGCTCTAACCGGCACAATTATACTATTTACAATAAGCTAAGAGTTTATTTATACACCACTTCAAAATAGATAGTTTTGCGCGTTTACCTTATTTCACTAGAGCTGTTACTTTTCACATGTTCAAACAAGCATTTTTTTACTTTCATGATTAACTGTCAACATTTTATCAACTCACCTGTTCCCACATTTCCGTTTCCGCATTTTCCTTGACTGCTCTGGATCTTTTCTTTCATCGCCGTTGACCTCGTCATGGGATGCGCCAGTATCGCCATACTACATCACATCAACGTTCTAGTTCGTAGAACGTTTGTGAGCGGAAATTATCATTACTATTGTAGTTTTCTTTGAAGATTCATTCAACCTTCCTTCCTCGGACTTATTAACCAGTATTATTACAGTTTATTTGCTTCAGTACTACGACAACAATTTGAAGTCACATACAGTGTTACTGACAAAGAGTCAATATAACATGTTACTGACAAAGAGTCCATATAACATAGATGTGGGGTCTTAGACGTTTAACTAAGCAAAGCAGATAACGAAGAAAGGTACTTTTTAAACTCATGGCAAGTTCTTGAAACAAAACACATTGATTCAATCTGAACATTGGTTGGTTTCTTAAATACTACATAAGCTGAATTACTCAGTACGATCTCTTTCAATACATTGTACATATATATTTGAAAACCCTTTCAATCCCCCAAAATATTAAATAGAATTACCATAATGGATTTTAAGCAAAGTTGTTATATGACCACCCTGGTACATATTAAAGGAATAAATCCTAGCTGGGGAACAAGTTTTTGTTCCCCCGCCCCAACTAAAGAAAATAAATATTTTGTGTAAAGCAACTAAAGACATCAATGAAAAATACTACACACGTATATTGAGTTAATTACAAATATTGAGACTTCAATAGTAAAGCAAATGAGAAATGAATAATACTTGCAAATCATAAAATATAAGCAAGTTAATATTTACAATGATGAAGTTACTGATAATGTTTTTTGTCCTTTGGTTTTCGCCATGATTACAATGGTTCATGGTCTTGAATGAAAGAAGTGCAGGTGTTGTAGACCTCGTCGGCTGGCGATAGCATGTGATGATAAGTGGTGGCTGGAAGTTGTAAGTCGCAGAAAATACATTCTTTCTCTAAGTTTCAGTGTAAGCTTTGATGGTTTCAATGTTTTGACGTTGAGTTGTGCCACACTGTCATAGCGTATTTTCTTGTAGTTTGCCACAACGAAGATAATAACAACGTTGCGTCTCGTTGACATGATAATTGCTGCTGCATGAGTAAGCACTGCTGGGCAACAGCGTGACGATTATGAGTGCCGTATGGCACCACACTTTATTTGTAGACACTGCTGAGTAGCAGCGTGACTGCCTGGTCCGTCTGCGCGCCGGTTGTGCGCGTCACTGTGAGCTCCCCCTTATATAAGGTAAAGCTCAGAACGTTTATAAAGGGTGCGTTCTGAAGTAGTTCCAAAGAACGCCTATAAGTTCCTAGGAACTTACATAATGTTCACGGAACATATATAACTTGCAATGAACTTACATGAACATAAAGGAACTTGTATAAGTTATAAGGAACTTACACGTACAAACGTTGAATACGAAGCTATCGTAATATACGATGTTTTTAAATTTAATGTGATAAGTTCTTACGAACGTTTGGTTCGTAACGTACAGTCTACTCAGATTTCACATAAGTGAAAGCTATATGATTAATACCTCTTTCACTTGCTATTATCAAACTGACAACACGTACAAATCTGTTGAGTTTCATATGAATAGTTTCATCAACGCTGCAGGAACATAATGAACACAAATTTTCGTGGCATTGTTTTCAATATTTTACCCTGATATCCCTACATTCTTGACTACAAACTGTCCGTTTCACTCGTCTATGAACCGTATTACTATCACTCATATAAATACATATTTATTCGTATTCTTGAAGCATACTTAATACATTTTCCACAAACAATGTCTACTACTGCGCATACATATTTACTGACTAACGACTTTTACAAAATCCAAGTGAACAGAGTGGTTTACTCAATCGTTATTTCGTACTTAAAGAGTCTTGCACTGAACAATTGTTTACAAAACTAAAACAATTGCGGCAATTTCTTTGATATTAGTGAATAACCGCAGTAACTTATCCGAAAAAGATCTCTATGATTTTCAACTGCCATAAAATTCTTTGTAATTCTAGCGACGAGGAAAGCACGTGCGGCCAGCTTGCCACGGCGTGCACTGCCGTGAACGCAGTGTGCGAAGTCAGGTTGCCACTAGGGTTGCCAATAGGTTATCAGACCGGACGGAAGAGGTCATTTAGCAAATTTTCAAAATAACGGGTCGATTGAACTTAGGAGCGCGTTTACGGCCGGTTGCAGAATGAACAGATAAATACAAACGGCCGACACAATTTTGATTGCCTTCTCTCTCTCTCTCTCTCTCTCTCTCTTGACACTTGTGCCGTGTAGCACCACGCACTCGGTACGCGGTAACTACTAACAAAAGGGGGTTTCCAAAGGTGATGTATTCGAAATAATTAGAAACCTACTGAATGAAACTATTTGTGATAATGTTTAACGTCTGCTCTTCTGAATATAAATGATATAGACAAACGACCTGAGTTTTTCCAGATACTTTCACTCTGAATCGAATTAAGAAAATACACAAATAACAATTTATCTAATAACCATATAAAGTAAAAATAAAACAACACTATGTTTCGTCTCGAAAGCGAGACATAGTCAGGTGAGTAACTAGTATATTGTTGGCGAGTGACTGTTNCTTTCACTCTGAATCGAATTAAGAAAATACACAAATAACAATTTATCTAATAACCATAAAAGTAAAAATAAAACAACACTATGTTTCGTCTCGAAAGCGAGACATAGTCAGGTGAGTAACTAGTATATTGTTGGCGAGTGACTGTTACATATAAGTAGCTAGAACCGTTACAGAAATCTGTGTTACCACGCATACAGAAAATGCACAGTTGATTCTTTTAAAGTATACTAAGAACAATGAAGAATTCAAAATGATTAACAATAGTTTCAATAAAAATTAACGGTATAATAATAAATTATAATAATAAATTTATTGACAAAAAACAGTACAAACTGCATATGACCACGTGGAGGACAATAAACTAATTTACTCTCCGGAAGCAAGCAAGGGACCATCCCATCAATTCCGATCAAGGGCCCTAAGGCAGAGGCGGATTCAAAAAATTCAGCAAAAATTCCTAGATAAGATAAAAAGTTAGCTGCGAGTTATAATACTAATAGAATGTCAATATGTTTGTAATTTTAAGCAAAAAATTACATGTAAGTTATTATCGAACTATAGATTATTCTGAGTATAGTGCTTAAAAATCATAAGAATTGAAATATACACTAAATTCACATTTATTGTTACAATAAACACGCCCCTAGACAAAGCCTAGAGAACCTGTATAAGAAATCCGCCTCTACCCGAAGGAAAAACGGAGAAAAACCCGGGCCAGGATGGGGCTACAGAATTTATGTACACAAACGTGCCAATGTTGAGTACACATAAAACTAAATTAATATGAGCCATAAGACAACACAATCATGCAAGAAAATAGTTTTTGAAATTGTTATAAGTTGTTTAAAAAGTACTACAGCAATGGCGTGATAAAGCACAAGACGAATTTAACTTTTGTTAAAATCAATAAATTCTTTTACAGTGTAGAAGCACTGGTGCAGGAGGTAGTTTTTAACCGCGGATTTGAAGATATTCAATTTCATAATATCTTTTATATTCTTGGGCAGGGAATTATATAGAACGATTCCCGAATGGTATGGTCCCTTTTGGCAAAGAGTGGTTGACACTCTAGGGCGATGAATATTACTACTATTGCGTGTATAGTGTTCGTGAACGAGACTGTTTCGTATAAAGCAAGGGTGGCACTTCAGTAATTCGGTCTTAACAAACACGACCGTTTCATAAATATAAATGCAGGGAAGTGTTAAGATATTTAATTCCTTGAATAAAGGTTTACAAGAGTTTCGGGGGTGAGATTTACAAATTATCCGAACTATCCTCTTCTGAATTCTGAAAGTTTGAATACTCTGACCGGAATTACCCCAGAAGGTAATGCCGTAACGTAAATGGGAGTAAACGTTTGCAAAATATACGCAACGGGAAATACGTGGACTAACTGCGTTAACTAAGATTCGGAATGCGTAACACAATTTGCTTAATTGGGAATTAAGATTGTCAATGTGACAATTCCATTTGAGGTTGTCTTGAATATGGAGACCTAAGAATTTTGTATTTGTAACAGTTTTTAATTGTGTTCCGTTTAAAGAAAGAGAAACCTGGGGTAAAGATTTTGTGATACTATTGTGAAATGACATAGACACTGTTTTGTCAGTGTTTACAATGAGACGATTTGCATGGAACCAAGTCGAAAGGTTAGACAAAACATTTTGAGCATTGGCGTGCTTACATAGTAAATTAGTGTCATCAGTATAGGGCCGAGAATTGATCCTTGGGGTACTCCGCAAGTAAGTGGCTTTGTTTCTGAAAGACAACGCTGAAGTATTTTATTTTTAGAATAGGATATTTCGACCTGTTGATATCTATCTTTTAAATAAGTTAATAAAACAAAGTTGGGCAAAAGCAAATGATGAATTATTTTATAAAATAAAAATGCGTGAAAAATGTTGAGAATAAAATTGAACATGGATTATTTAAATCAAAACAACAGTTGCATTCGAAGTAGACGTTATTTAAGATAAGTCGGACAACTAAAATAGTTTTTTAAAATAAATAAAATTGAAAATATAAAGTATTAAAATATTTTAAGATACACATATAAATACAACTGGACATTTTAACCATCAGCAACCTGTAGTTGATTTTTATAAAAAAGAAACTAAATTAGATTCACTTTTCACATTGAAAAAAATTAAATTAATTTTACATCATCGTCAGTTATCAGTCTTTTAATGACACCTAATGATACGAATAATATACGTACAACCTGAAATTTATGCATGCAGTATTGAAATTATTTTACAAAACAGCAAATTGTTATTGAGGAAACACAATGACTGTTATTGTATTGTCATCCATTTATTTTTCCAAAATGAATTGTTTTTAGATATTATGTGCAGTAAAAAATCGAGATAAATTATAACAAAATTATTAATGGCATTCACACCTATGTAAAACCCGCCACTACCCGGAAGGAAAATTGGAGAAAAACTCGGGTCAGAATAGGGCTTCAGAGATAATGCACACAGCCACGGCAAGGTTGCGTACAGTTAGAAATAAACTATTATAAATCAAAAGGACCAAAAACAACAAGCATGCAAAAATAAATTTAATTAGTATCTCGAGTACAACAAGATAAGAATGGACTTAAATTTAGGGAAATTATTAAGAAATTCGGGTAGTCGGTTGAGTTTTGAAGCATAATGTAAACGGCTTTTGCTTTTGGAAGAAATTCTCATCCCTTGTGTGAGATTGTGATTGTTTACTTTAACTGACTTGAGTTTTACGGGAAAGCTAGAGTTATAATACTTCAAGAATATTGGAAAATATACATTATCGTTGGTGTTTACAGAATTATACATGTTATTCCAAGTTTCCTCATGTAAAAATAGATATTTTTTGTTAAGCTTGTAGAGTATTTCAAATGGTTTTAGTTTCACTTCAATAGTCAATATTTGAGCAGAGTGATCCCGCATTAAGTACTCGAGAGTTTGCTATTGAGAATTAAAGAGTCTACGAGTAGTAATGTTTGATATGAACCGGAGAGGCGAGTGGGGTCAATTATCGTAGTAACAAGATTGAAGGAGCAGATTAGATTATTGAATATGTTCTTAGGATTGAGTGCGGAACCCATAATGAAGTTGCTCCTCTTTATGAACTTCAGAAACTTCATCGCATTCGCAGCTGACGTCGAACTGTGCACTACAGTGATCCAAGTAGTGAGGTAACACTGAGTGGAGAACGGGACCTCTACTCTCGTATATAAGTGTACGTGAGCAGTAACTTGAATATAAAGTAACTATGCTTACAGTGTCCTATTTATGTATTTTAATTGAGAACTATTTCAGAAAGAAAGATGTATTAATCGCATTTGATACTCACCTTTTCATCAATCTCAAGAGAGTTTTAGAATAAATATTAGTATGTAGATAAGAAGTTTTATAAGTGACAAATATTACTACGTGCAATATCTTTCTCGTTTTGTAATTACTTTTTTATTCTCTTTTCTTCAGTACACTAATGGTTAGATTTCCGTTATGAATTTGTATTAACTATTTTCATGTCAGAAATCCACAAGAATATACTTGTATTTGTGCCTTCCTTAAATTTTATGTATAGTGTTTAAGATATTTCTCAATGTTGCACTATCAACTAACACTACCTTTATCAGCAAGACAATTCGGGCAAATTCATTGTATGTATTTGTGCATTATATTGTTACTTTTTCTTTTGTGTATTGTTTGTTTATGTAAATGTTGAAACCTTTCTCGTTCTCCTGGCGCCCAACCTTCACCATTTGTGTCCGAGAGCAGTAACCGGGGCATTTACTGTTACAATATTTACTTTATTTTCTCGCGGGACGAAATTGAATTGAGATTGAGGAGAAATTGAATTTAATAGTTATCTTGTGGTCTTAGAGCGATGTTTGCGTTGTTACTTACGATGTTCGGGTGTGGCATGTTGTGGCGTGAAGGCGGGCTAGAGAGTATAATGATAGCAAGTTGGGAGGCCTTTTTGAGTTTCTGCAAACGTTCACTAGGTTAGAATTGATCTCTCAGATTAATGTAATTCTGTCCACCAATAATTATTACGGTGTCCTGCTCAGTGCATGTTGTCGTGAGAGTGTCCAGTTCTCTAATAACTTCAGCCAAAGGAGCGTTTAGCTTGAAGAAACCTCAAACAGAAAACTGGCTGGGAAGAACTTCACGCATGGTGGAGGACATTTGGCGGTCATGCGAATCAGCAAACCCTAGATTTTTGCATGGAAGTGTTGTCTTCAATTGTGATTGGCAGCACAATTTTACGTGCTTTTGGACGGTTGTACTGGCCAGTGCAGGGTCACCCTCCTCACAATTGACTGGTTTGGGTGTGGAATAGGATGGGGTGTAAGAAGAGGGAGGGCTCAGTAGACAGAGGAAATAAGACTTGTCCTCTAACACAGTGCACAGTGTAAAGAGATGGGATGCTTCATGTTTCAGGGTCGAACCGGGTGACAGCATTGGAAAGATGGAGAAAATTTCTAACTGTTGTCCAACCGCCATTTGTGTATTTACTGACCTCCTCCAGTGCACTGATTCGAGTATCGATATATTGCACGAAGTGTTTGTACGCTTTATGGGGGTCAGCTTTGAATGCGTTAAGGAATGCGATGGTGTCCATTGTTGTGATTTGGTTAATAATTTACAACAAAATCAGATGCATGATGAGAAAGCCTCCAACTAATAAATCGGGCGATTCAAAAGGGAAAACTTATTACAATTAAATAATTTTAGTTAATACTATTGAAATTTTTGAGCTCACTGAAGTTAGGGAGACTAATTCAAGCAAGTAGTTCATGGAGTACAACAATATGAGTTTGATATAATTAGAAATTTACAGGGAATTCTTAAAATAATAATTTACCTTAATACCTTAATTTACCTAAATGCACCCTGACCTTAGAATAACATTAAAAACACAAGAATAAGAGTGTTTATGAAGTTCGTTTGACTAGTTGAACGAGCAGTAAAGAAAAGAAAATAATTCAGGAAATAGAAAATAATTCAGAACTTTAAAATGGACAAGCACATTTAAAAGCGCAGCTTACGCCAACCGGCCAACCAACTCTAAATATGTTATAAAACATGTAATGTTTCATGGTACAATATGTAACAATAAAATAAGACTACCTCGTGAATAATGAAATTAGTATCACAATGGAGGAATTGACCAAAACAATACCTTTGAAATTTTATAAATGTTGTCTCTCTTTTTCTTTTAATATTTTGTATCCTTATTAAGATCAATAACACAATTCATATAACTTACAGAAACAAATTCTTATGTCTCTAAAGCAGTTTATAATTGTGTTAGTTTCATGTTCCTTTTTACATTGTATTGTATTATATAATACCTTAATTTATATATTATTTACGTTCTACACCATATCTAAATATTGATTAATATAATAATTATATCAGTTGTATTTTCCATTGCGAAGTAAATCATTTTTAAAATCTTGTATTTTGAATGCTCATGATATTCCGAATTCTTAATTTTATTGAGTTATAATTGAAATAATAAAGGTATAATGGGTTGCTGGCAGTGACTAGCGTGATGCCATTACATGCTACAAGACTGGCAGCGAGTGATTCACCCCTTATAGCCAACAGAGAGACGAGAGATTCAAGAAGCAGGACGACATTGAAAACACCACAATGGACAACAATGGGCAACACTTGAAACTCTAATGCCAGGAAATGTCGTGGCAGCAACGTGAAAGCTATGGGTAACATCAAAATTTCATCCTATGGTTGAATCATCCTTAACTAGTTAACAGTTTCGGATGGAAGCGTTTTAAATTTGAATTTAATGAATGTTTTTTTAAACTAGAGGTGAGAGGAGGTGGCAGGGGAAAACCCACCTTCTGCTTGGGCATGTTTTAGTGAACGTGTGGCAGGTCGTAGGGCGATTTTGGCGCCGCGTGTTTGCGTTCATCGCAAGCATCTTCCGCCCCCAGCTGCTTCTGGTCCCGCAACTGAGTCCAACCCTTCCCAGACCAGTGGAGAGGCTGGAGAGGGTGGTGCAGGTGATCAACCCTCCTGGTGGAGGATTCTTCCCGCACTTCCCTCCCATCCGAGAAGACGTGAGTTCAAGATAGTTTCTCTCTTTGCGATCGTAACGAACACAAAGTCACTACACGAACACTTTTAGTGTTTCGTTAGTTCTCAAATATTAAAAAATGTATATTAATGAGGTGCTCCTTCTGTTGCAGCCGACTGAGGCCGCTGTGTGCACAACACCAGCGCAAGTATGTAAAACTATTGTGTTGTTTATTTGAAATGAGGTACCAAACTCCTCGTGGCGAAAGAAAATTAACGAGATGTAATTAATGGAGAGCGCAGAGTTCTAGAGTGTTTGCTTGGCGTAGCTCCACCTATTCCAGATGACATGCCATGACATCCATATACAACTGCTATAACCGCTCGAATAGATAACTTCATTTGTGTCCTTTCGGTCAAAGATTAAAGATCAAGTTGTAATATCAATTACAGCCGGTTCTATGAGTCGGGTGATGTAGGCGGTAGCATCACACCCACTAACGTTCCACTGGCACGAGTAAAACGCCCACATGTCTACAGCGAGAATAGTCGTCAATCTCGCATTGGTTCCTTGCCTTTCACGCGGTCATTTAGAATCCCCCATCATTCTTTCGCCGTGTGAACTATAAACGAATATCCATAACATACCAGACTCAGAAATATCTTAAATAACACTCTGAAAAATCGTCTAGAAGATTTCGTTAATCAAGATTTAAGTCTTGTAGTTAGTCTTGCACTGAGAGAAATAATGCACAAATAACTAGATGTTATGTAACGTGCATTTGAAAAAATGGAATACCTTCGAGAGGTAAAATAGCACTTTCGACAACGCAGAATTATGCTTTAATTCCATTGTATCGCAACTACAGAGCAAAAAGAGAATGTTAAAATTAATCTTTTGATTTCTCCACATAAGTATTTATCCGAATATGTAAATAAGAAATAAAAACAATTCCAAGTACTGTTCGTGATAAAATATTTCTCTTTTCCGTCAAATGAATGATTTGCAATTTCATCCAAAATTCAAATTAAAACTTGTTATTTTTTGTTGCACTTCCAGCACAATAAGCCCGTGAAGCGGCGGCAGTCGAAGCGGAAACGGCCAAAGAGGATCAAAGTACTGCATGCGTCGTGTTAAGAAAATGTGCTGTAAAACATGTGAAAAAAAGTTCTAATTTTATTTTTCTCATAAAGAACTGAAGTGATAACACTCTTCAAAACATAACTGTTGTTACAAAAATAATTATCTTAAAATTAATGGAGTAATTCTGACATACGTAATAATACGCATCCGTTGCGTAACGCCGCACAGTGGAGCCATTTATCAAAAAGCTGGTCAAAACTGAAAAAAAAAGTTTATACTATCGAATTTTAAGCCATGCCAATGCCTCAAGGAATAGTTCAACACATTTAATAAGATGTCTGAAAAGTTAAAAACCGTCTCTTAGGTGAAATATTCAGTTTTTAAGTAACTTTTGATGAAGTCAGAGCAGTTTCACCTGCACTGCAAAAAGGGAAGATTACTACATGAGCTAAGATGTTTTCAGAAAATGACTGTTAGTATAGCAAGAGATTGTTCTTTAATATTATTTATTCTTTTTTATCCTAAAATATATTGCTCATATGAGTAATTAAACATTTTCACAAAAATCTCATGATACAAAATATACAAGAACGAAAAAATATGATTGTTACACGGTGTTCAGCAAAAAGAAAAAACAAATAGCTGGAATCTATTGCTTACTCTGTTGGCTAATAAATTGAACAAAAATTGGCTGCTACAACTTGCCTTATTACGTTAAAAAAATATTTTTCTTGGAACATGCATTACACTTGAAAGTTAACAAACTACTACAAGTAGAACACACGTTCACTGAACAACTGATTAAAATGTTTGCTTTTGCATATAATAACCTATACAATCATGATAAATATTTGATAACAAAAAGTCTGTAGATATGTAAAAATATATAAATAATCAAGTTAATATCTGATATATTTAAGTATAACGGTTATTTCTTTATTTTGATAGTTAAGAAATATTACCAAGGGTTTGAGCTGAAATATGGCTGTAGGCTTTGTTAGTCACACTTCTCAAAGAATTATTCTAATTCATATGTAATTGGTGGAAACACTTGAAAACACTTTATCTAAACAACCACCCAACACTTTTTTGTATATATGGTTATACATTCTGTAAATAAGTGAGCAAAAATGAATCATGCTGTTAAATATGTGATATGTCAATAACATTTGATTATACAACATTAGTCAGCCAACAAAAACACCCCAAAAAATTACAAATTTGTTACAGGTTTAAATGATAACCAGTCTGGCATTGGTTTAACAAGGAGAAAAGTATTTGATTTAACTTAAAATAGAATGAATGTAACTTATGACATTATAGAAAATTGTAGATCCAAAAAGCTTCAAAGGAATCTCATGAACTAACAATGATATCAAATGTAATTTGTGGAAAATTGATTAAGGTTAAGAGACAATAAACTTGCAGATTGAAGGAAAGATTTTTCAAAAGGAATAAAGATTGGCTGGAAGAAATATTATCTCTTTACAAAAAAGAAAAACAGTTGGGAGTTCGTAAAACTAATGACTTCGGAGAATCAAGTGAACGATTGAAAAGAAAGAAGTTTCTTAATTTGTGGGTAATATATTCCTTTTAAGCAATATAACTCCAAATATAATTCATGAATCAACATAAAAATTTATGTACACATACTTTAAAGAACATAAATTAAGGGAAAAAATATATCAAGCTTGTATTCATAGTAAAAAGTTTTTTAAAAATTGAGAAAAATTATATTCTATCAATTTTGGGCGTGAAAATCTTTGTCTCTTTTAAGTGTTATATCTCAAAAGGCCAAAATCATAACTGAATTATTTTTTGTGAATAAGAGCTAAAAGTGTGCAAAAAACAAGTGTGGAAACAAATAAGCGGTTCTGCCCTTGCCTGTTTAATAATTTTTTGTTATAACAATAATATTATTTTTTATACTATCATATATTAGTAGGAAAAGAAGGTCACACATAGTCACAAATCGCATTATTTGTAAGTAATTTTCTCCCTCAATGCATTTAGAAACATTCAGCAATGTGTCATCAATGCCCATCACTTATCTTGCACTACATTGAATAACAAATATTACGGGACTCTGGAAAATGCGGAACTGAGTGGTTTTGCCAAGTTGACAAAAGTGCCAAGTCCTGCATTTTGTGGGTTTCGGAGTTTGTATCTTATCATTAATTGGCTGCTTTCTTCAATCTCCACCAATGGTTCAGTTCAAAGGAAAGATTCATAGTCTTGCTTATGGCAATGTTTTTTTTTTCTGAATGTCTCCCCTATCTTATTTTAATCACTCCACTGTTATTGATTATTTTCCCTTCATCAAAGCTTTTTTAAAATATTGTTGTAAGGAAGTGATATCATAACTGTCTCAGTTATATTCAAGCATCTACTGGTTCAACATTAAATCTTTAAAATGTAGAAAGTTTCTTACTGTTTTTTTACAATGTCACAAAGTAGTGAGCCGTTGCCTGAGTATAGTGTGGGAGAAATAAAGAAAACAGAATGTCACTAGAAAACTTGCACAAAAATTTTTAAAAATTGATAAATGTTGAAAGTTTTTTAAGTGCAGCTGAAAAAGAGCTTTTGGTTTTAAGAAGTGAAGTGAGTGCTGAATGTTTACTTACTGTTTGTGAACATCATAAAAAATATTACCTTTCAAAGTATAAAACCTATCAAACAGTGTACTTTGATCCATTTCAAATACATAAAATTTAAATAAGGAAAGGGCTAAGAACTATATCTTTAAATTACACACTTCAAATAAATACCATGATTGGTGATGTAAAAAAAGTAATTCATGAGCAAAAAATCTGTTATCGCTGCCAGACCAATTTAATCATAAATTAAAAAGTGATGAACCTGAATGCGCACCTTACCATAGTAAGTTGTGGGAAATTTACCTTCTAAAGCAGATAAAGCCATAATGGAAGTAAAAACATCAGTTTCAAGGGAACAAGGAGTCAAGGAAATCGAGTCATCTTTGACAAGCTTAGGTGAGACTCCAATTAAAGTTCATTCTCTGAATTGCCATAGGAGACTTGTTCATGGAAAAAGAGAGATTGAATCAGCATCAGCATCGATGGAGAAAAAGGTTTGTTAAGTTTTACATGTAGAATTCACTGAAGCTTCTAACAAAGACACAGAGGAAAGTGAGAAAACAGCCAAAGCAAGGGATTTGGATATACTTGTAGATTTAATGAAAGACAAGCAAAGTTTGAAGAATGGGATTTATATGATACTTACAACTGTTGGATTTTGACTAATCGCACTCAGCAAGTGACATTGATATTGACTTATGACGAATTTTGGACAAAAGTAACAAATAGTATGGAAAAACTTGTTCCTCATTCATTCATCGCAAAATCTTAAGCAAATTATTTGAAAGAATTGAAATCAAATCTTCCTTAAACAAGTATCCTCTTAGACTTCATGAAAATTTTTCATTTGTCATATAAAATTATGCTCAGGGATATCACTGGTCAAAGATCAATGTTCTTTACTCCCTTCTGTTATTTATACTAATCCTGAGTTCAGTGAATATTTTAATGTTTCTAGTTTGTGTGTTATATCAGAAGATTTGGAACATGATGTGGGCTTTGTTTATGAAACAAAAAGTTGTGACAAAATTTCTCCTTGACAATTTCCCTTCAGTTAAACATGTGTATTATTTTTTGAATGGTTGCGGGAAATAAAAACTGCAAGAACTTTCTGAATCTGTGCATTCATGAGAAAGATTTTTGTGTAACAGCAGAATGGACATTTTTTGCAACCAGTCATGGAAAATCCCACTGCGACGGCGTTGGAGGCACCGTAAAGCATCTTGTCACAAGAGCAAGCCTGCAGATGCCAACAAGAAATATCATCGACACTATAAAAAAAGTCATTGATTACTGAAAAGCCAACATTAAAAATATTTAATTTGCCCTCTTAGCTACCAGACAAGAGCTTAAAAGTCAATTTTTAAAGGCTAAATCTGTGCCATTCAGAATTCCTGATCGGAATGAAGAGGAGCAGTGTTGATGCTAATTTTTCCATAACATTCAAGTTTTGTGAGGTAAAATCATCCACAAAGAAAATGTCACAGTTATCAACAAGTTTTTTCGTCTCGTGTATCTACGACGATCATTGGTGTTTTGGGTTAATCTTCTCCAAGCATGAAGAAGGTGATGTTAACATCCAATGTATGCACCCATATGAACGAGCAAGATCTTCTTTTGGCCAGAAGGAACAGAAGATATTTGTTTTGTACCACTCATCAATATTTTGTCCTATATTCCTCCACCTGCTGCTCAGGACTCTGGAAGGATGTATCAATATGAAGAAAAAGAAGCTTCTTTTGCACTGCGGAGGTTCATTGAACTCTCTAAAAAAGTATAGTGGACCAGTTTTCCTTGTGAGTAAGCAAGTTCCTCGAAGAATAAGCAGACAAAAACTCTAAATTTATTGTCGTACATAATGCTTATTTGTATTTCTTTATTAATTTTTACTTATTTTACTTGATTTTTAAGTTGTTGGTTAAACATAAAAGTAAAATAAAGTTTTAACAAGAATTTACTGAATAGGCAAAGGCAGGACCACTTTTTTCTTTTCACACTTGTTTTCCCCACACTTTTAGCTCTTATTCACAAAAAAAAAAAAAGATTCAGGTATGATTTTCGCCTTCTGAGATGTAACACTTAAATGAGACAAAGATTTTCATGTCCAAAATTGATAGAAAATAATTTTTCTCAATTTAAAAAAAAAAAATCTAAAAATACAAGCTTGATATATTTTTTCCTTTATTTTATGTTCTTTAAAGTATGTGTACATAAATTTTGATTTTGATTCATGAATTATATTAGGAGTTATGAATTTGTTTATTAAATTCACAAATCTCTACTTGCACTCACAAGAGCAACAATTCCCTGAAAAATGCAAAATTTCTAATCTACTTAATGAAGAGACTAGGAACCTAAAAATTCATATGAATCGCTAACTTGATGGTACGAACAAGTGTACCAAATTTCATCAAAATCGGAGATGGTGGATGCCATTTTCAAAACTTTTGGTTGATTTACATGGAATCTCCCATATTGGATTTTTTATCATAATAATAATAATAAATTTATTGTCAAAAAACAGTACAAACTGCGTATGACCACGTGGAGGACAATAAACTAATTTACTCTCCGGAAGCAAGCAAGGGACCATCCCATCAATTCCGATCAAGGGCCCTCAGGCAGAGGCGGTTTCAAAAAAATTCAGCATAATTTCCTAGATAAGACAAAAAGTTAGCTGCGAGTTAAAATACTAATAGAATGTCAATATGTTTGTAATTTTACGCAAAAAAATTACATGAACAAGTTATTATTGAACTATAGATTATTCTGAGTATAGTGTTTAAAAATCATAAGAGTTGAAAAAAAAACAACACTAAATTCACGATTTATTGTTACAATTATGTTTTTTTTTTCCTTCAAAATTAGATTCTGGATTCATTATTAGTCACTTCAAAAATCCCCTTGGAAAGCACGGTTGGGAACAATGGGAAACCAATGATGAGGGCTAGAAAATCAAGCAAATTTCCCCTTTCTTCAGGTTTTCTCTCTTCCTTCCCTCCTTCGAAATGTATCTTAGTGATTCTGACTTGAGCAGCTGCGTTTTTGATTTTGAAACTCCTCCATACATTTCCTGGAAAGCAAGTAAATATCCTACCGGTAGAATCATTTTTCACTCACACTATACCGATATATAAATGATAATATTACCTTAATACACGACAGAAAAAAAATCTATTTGCTTTAGTTTTAAGTATCGAAGTCACCCTGACTTTCTACCCCTTCTACCGCAAGCAGATTAGTGTATTTTAGTGAACCTAATGTTTTGTTGAGTAAAAGTAAAGTGTTATTTTCCAAAATTTATAATTTGTGATAAATAGTTTTACAAAAACATGTAAACCTGTTATTGCACTTGCAAAGACATGAGGTTCTCTGCATTTTTTAATTAATCGACACTATCAATTGGCTGGAAAATTTAATTTTGACCTGTTTGTCGTGGAAGGGCGGTGCGTAACCTCTGTTGCCATTCATGTGTTTGTTTAACTTTTGCATGGCTATAACCTAATTTATTAAGTTAATTTTTTAACTATTTGATTTCCTGTAGCAACAAAATTTTTTGACTTTTATGACTTATGAAATTTATAAAATGATGTCACAATTATAATAAATATGTTTTATTTAATACATTGATGTATGTATACTTTTTCTTTTCAATTAAAAAAAATGCTACAATAGCTTTATTTTTCCCAAATCAATCTTCATATGCTAAATAAATGTTTTTTTTATTCTCGTGCTATATTTAGTTTTTTTGCGATCATCCATTTTTAGCAAAAACAAAAACCATTTAATGTAATTTATCTAAGCATTATCTATCTTATTTTCTTGGACTTCCAATCCATTGCTTTTTGCTATTAAAAATAGTGCAATACACAAGACCTACTCTACTTGTATTGATTAAGGGGATGTAACTGAATAGGTTCCATTCCATTGTAAACATGGGCAAGTATGGTGAACACCTTTTTCCCCAATCTTTCGACAAAAAATGTTTGTAGTTGAAAACCCGCTTCATATATCTTTGGACAAAAACTGGGAATAGCTTCATATCATTATTCTTTTGAACAAACGCACCACATGCCACATATAATATTTACCACTTATGACACCATTGAGGACAAGAAATTAATTTTGACCTACTCCCTGGGAATAAGAGACTTTCATTAATTCAGATCAAAGTGCTCCTAGGTAAACCAGGGGAAAACTCGAACTGGAACAGGGCAATATACATGACATATTGGCATTTTGTGGTTAGTAAGTTAGTCATGTATACTAAAGTGTTAAGGGCTAGGAGAGTGAGGTGTGTAGAGTGATGGTATGTTGTAAGAAGTTACTTTAGCCCTGATGATGACCTCAATAAAGGTCAAAATGTCAGCACAATGTAAATATATGCGTTGTTATTCTTTGGCCTAAATGCAAGAAAAGCATTCCTATATGATCACTATGGCTCATACTTATTAATAGATTGTGTGAATGACTACTTTTAATTGAATTCGCTCTGTGGCTAATCATTGTTGTGAGGAAAAAACTTTGCAATTTGTTCAATAGAATTAGTACTATAGAACATGTTCAGTGCAGAAAACCATCATAGTGAAGCAAGGAGTTCATCAATATAAGGTATTGAATAGTAATAAATGTTCCAAATTTTATCACTGCTAGTACCTTTGATCTGTCACACTGGTGACACCACTAATATTTATTAATTATAATGTAAATTAAATTTATATTTTGTAAAATAAAATTTATATTTAATTAAAAATTATATTATCTTTAATTATTATATTTAATATTATATTTCTTAGTAAAGAAAACATTTTTGAAATGTCAAATATTATTATTCCCACTGTTTCTATTGTAACCCGTATGTGAGGAAACTACTGGAAAATGCAAAGAGTGAGGATACAAAAACAAGAAAAACAAAATGTTTTTATGATTATAAAATAGTAATTAAATTTTCAGAATGATTTCATATATTTGTTTAACATATTTTTTATTATTATATATAAATAACTTCCTAATTTTTTTCTATCTTATGCTAGTAATCTGAACTAAAAAATATATAAGTAGGAAAACAAATGTAGTCTTGGGAAAAATTAACATGGTCTCATAAACTAAGGTTACCAGTAATAAAACAAAAATTCATGTCACCACTAGGGAGTTAATATTTGATTGGGAAACAAATCTAAAATTTTGAAACGTTGCAGTCAAAATAAAGTTACAAGAAGAATTGGGTATCTGGGGTATAAATGAAATCAAGCATAAGAAAAATTTATCACTTCTTTAAAAAGGAAGCAAAAAGCAATTTCTCAATCTCTTTTCAAAAACTTGTGCAGGTATCATTTCAGACATTAAGCATATTGTGGACATAAGAGTAAGCAGTTCAAAATTTAAAAGAAGAACCTATGTGCACTGTGTATTGGAAAAGTATTAGTTTTGAGCATTTGTAGTACTTCAAAAGTTGTGGGTACAAAGCTTATCCTCAAATCCTGCAGTTATTCAAAAAGCAGACAAACAGTGTAAAGAGTAATTTTGAAAGATTACAAAAACAGCATGAAACCTCTTTTTAATTCTGACCAACATGAAGAAATTAATGTGTATTCAGAAGGTAAGTAAAACTGAAAAATATCAATAAAATTCTCACTAGCAAAAGGAGCTTACAAAAATTAACAACCTTTTGGTTCTACCAATGTATTATCTATCAGAAATCTTCAAACCTGAATAAACCATGAGATCCATTGCAAACAATATTGGGGCCCCCAACTATAATTTGATAAAATGGTTGGTCAAATAATTTCATAGTTTCCCAAAATTTTAATTGAATCAGACATTTGAAAGATAAAAATCTTGCTGAAGAGATGTATTGGTTTAATTTTTTCTGGTCTTATATCTCAGTATACCTAAAGACAAACTTCTGAAAAATTTTAAAAGTGGATACTTTCTTTGGAAATGAAAATGAGGGAAGTTAATTAATTTTTTGAGCTAAAATTGTATATCAATTTTTCGTCAAATTTCATGAAAAATTTTGTTCACTAGAATTTTGAGTAGCAGTGAGAAAATCAAAATTCCTTTCTTGGCTGATTTTTTCATGAGCAATTTTGAAATTCATATCGCTAAAGCTTTCCGTTGACTTTCAAAATTTATGCAGTACGACATTTTCAAAGTTGTAAAGAATAAACTTATCAAAGATGCTCTAAAACTCCTCAACATGCAAGAACAAATAATTAAATTATCTTGGAAATTTTTTATCTTTCTTGACTTGAAAATTTATAGAAATAGTAAGTTTCAATTTGGAATGTACAAAAAGAATACTCATACATTAAGGAATTTGGTATCAATCCAATACAATCTAAACAAGCCTTTCATACAAACTTGTAAATACTTCATTGGAGGAATACAATTTTGAGTATGATAATATTGTCTACTTTGCTAATAATGATGTTTTTTCTAAAGTTTTGATAGACAAGAAGATTAAGAAGTTTGAGAGACTGAAAAACATAAAGTAATCACTTTCCAAAAGTTTGGAAAGGAAATTATTTTCAGAAAATTGACTTATCACCAAGGTTTTCATATAAAATTTAAAAAAATAATTAAAGAAGTTAGTATTTAGGTACCACAAAATATATTTAATATAAAATTATTAATTAATGCTAACTTCAAAGAAAAAGTACCTGGTAACAATAAAATGTTAAGATTACAATAAAATCTATAATGGGGAGGCAAAAAGAAACAATGAAAATATATAAGGAACACTTAAGAAACATTTAATTTGTACACACTGAAGAATGACAGAGCTGAGCCTTTTTGGAATAAAAACATGATTTTAACACCAAGGTGATTTTATTAAAAAGTGTTCCTGATCATTTTCATCTGCTTGTTTGAGAACAAGTACTTAATCTCTTTTTCAAGAATAGAACTTTGAAATTCCATTCAAAAACAGTTTTATTCCAAAATGTATATATCCACTCACCACTGTAGGTGTACAAGATGATCAGTCAGCAGGAGTTGATGATGACAGCGAGAGCTACTGAAACTAGTCTTGGCTTAACAATGTAAGTAGAGAATGTGGCCAACATAACTCAATTAAAATTTTCTTACAGTAGCTGCTCTAAAAGTTCTCAAAGTATTTTACTGAAAAGTGTTTAAAACTATTGTTTTCAGACATTTTCTTGAAAATGTGATTCAATGTACTTTATTTTATTTTTTAGATATGTTGGCTATATGATAGACATAAGGAGTATTCCATACATTGATTTATGGTATTGGTCTTCAAGTGATTTAAATGATTTTTTTTATGATCCATGTATCACCTTAACTAGTGATGTAATTTGTCTGAGACCTATTTTTTAAGATACAAACAGCTTCATTTAAAAAAAATATAAAATTGACAATGTTGGGATCCTGTCCTATTTTCCTCAAATTACAAACTCAAATTCTTTCCAAGTCATGCTTTCCTACTTTTTTCAACACACATTTAAATGAATGGTGTACTCATCATTCAGAAATTATTCAATAAAATGGCAAGCTACTCACTTTGTAGTACTATTTTAGTGTGTTAATAGGTCTACACCATAACAAATTGTTTCTTTGTGTAGCCTGGACTCAATGATGTGCAGAAACACCATTTTATTCATATATTGCACAATATACCACATTCAATACAGCAAGAGAAATATTGAGATATTGGATTGCAAATAAAAATGACACATTACTGTCAATGTCTGAGAGATACCTCTAGCAAGTAAAATGAGTTGATTCAATGAAATAAAATGAAAAACAAATGAACAATACAATGTAATATGCAACATCATCAAGAACCAATGATGTTGAAAAAAATTGTGTTCATTGAGGAGGATTTGTAGATTAGAAGGTAAAGAAAGTAAGAAAAAACAAAATTGAACTTGATTCTTGTAATCTGTGCCCTTCTAGTAAAGCTTCTTCTTCAAATAGAAACATCACCTATTTCAAGTGGTATTCGTAAAAGAAGCACTATAACAAGAATTCTGAATTGCTGGTAGAATATTTAAAATTCTATAGCAATCATAAAACAAGATAATTCACTTTTATTATTAGTTCTAAACAATTTTCCTTCACCTTCATCATAACTTATCAGGCACATTTCACAAAAATCCCATAGGTTTACCAAGCATGATTTATTACATGAACATGTTTTTCAGAGAACTTTATATGGTTTATAACATTTTTCATCTTATTTTGATTAGTAATGTAAAATGACTCATGGATAGGTAGAACAAAATGCTAATTAAAAAATATAATACAGGATTACAATTGATCCTCCATTGAATTTATATCATTAATAATCCTGGCACTGTATCCTAACATCCTGTTTGCCTGTGAGTACTCTTGGACAAAGTTGTTGTTTTTTAGTGTTTTATACTTTGGAAATCGGTGAAGTTTTCAGGCTCAGGGGAACCATTATCAGGAGGAGATAATTTTTGTGCTATTAATAACGAGATAATAAATAAGTATTGCATTTTGTTGTGTAATAAAGGAGTTGGCTTCAGCTCATTAAAAAAATGAGCTAAGTGCAAATGCAATCAGTTCCATGAAATGTGTGACACTTGCAAGGTAAAGAATTTCAACAAATTACTTCTTCAAAATATTTATCGAGCCATTTATTGTTGTAAGAGAGGTAAAACTCTAATCCCAAAACTATGTGAAATATTACTATTGTGCTAGGTTTACTGATGTTATTATTGGGACAAAAGGATAATGCAGAAACAAACTACATAGTTTATTGAGCCAATGTAGAACTTGCACATTCTGCTGTTAACAAAGCCCTCCCAACAAAAAACCAAAATTGATTGAGNAAACCAAAGATTGATTGAGTAATTTTCACAAGACTAACTAACATTTTGAAGAGAGTAGAAGGAATTGAGTTCAATAGGAACATAAAGTCCCTTGTGAATCTGATGTACATTTTATTAGTTTGTAATGTCTAATCAAAAATAAAATATCAGTGATGATTTCACCACTTACTTGGAAATATTTATGAAGGATGAAGGAAACATCTGTTTCATTTACTTTGTATAATATATATATTAATTAGGTGTAGTACATGCAAATACAAACAGACAGTCCTTCCTTGACAAAAGCCATCTTCATCTTATGAGGAGCCTCAGACCTCAGCTTTTATATTAGTTTACCCATATTGAATACAAATTTACAAAACAATCTGACTAAATCATTCAAATCATCTCATTGTTAATACTGATCCATGTCATTTTGCAATAGTGTAATGAAATTTCTTCCTCCTACATCCTTTTTGCTAAATGGAACCCAAATAAAAAGTCAAGATAACAAAATTTTTAGGGTTACATTTTCACAACAACCTCAAATGGAATGGCCATATTGATAATCTGAATTCAAACTAAGCAAATTGTGCTATGCATTCTGAATTTTAGCCAATATTGTTAGTCAACACATTTCTCGCTGCGTGTATTTTGCAAATGTTTATTCTCATTTACGGTACAGCATTATCTTCTGGGATCAATCCACTTAGAGCATTCAAACTTTTAGAATTCAAAAGAGTTCAGATTATATGTAAATCTCATCCCAAAATTCATGTAAACTTTTATTTAGAGAATTAAATATTCTCCCTCACCCTTGCATATATATTTATGAAGTAGTTGTATTTGTTAATACAGAACTATTAAAATCCCACCCAGGTTTAGAAGAAATAGTGTAGTTCATGAACACAACAATCGTAATAAGGCTAATATTAATTGTCCAGGCATGTCAACAACTCTGTGCCAAGCTGTGTCAACACGTCTTTGCCAAAGAGGCCCGTATCATTCAGAAATACTTTTGTACATTTCCGTTTCCAAGAAATCTAAAAGATATAAGAAAATTGAATCTGTTTAAATCCTCGATTAAAAGCTTTTTAATGTGCTATTGTTTCTATAATGTGAAAGAATTTACAGATTTTAATAAAAGAAGTTAATGAGAGTTTCAATTTCCCAATAAATATTGTTTTCCACATGACTTCGGATGATGTAAGTGATTTTAATATCTCTTATAACTTTATCATGCCATTGGTATAGTATTCTAGATACTTATTAAATTCCTTTACATGCATGTTGATTGCCTTTTTGTTTTTAACAGTTTATTTGTAACTGTACGTAACCTTGGCAAGGTTGTATACATTATCTCTGTAGCCCCATCCTGGCCTCGGTTTTCCTCCAAGTAGTGGCAGATTTTCCTTGGGTGGGAATGTCATTAATACCTTTGTTTTATTAATCTCAAATTTTTACTGCACAAATATCTACAATTTATTTTGAGTAATAAATGGATAACAGTACGCATTTATTAAATAATTTCTTTTATAAATATTAAATCTGCCACTGCCCACGGGCCCTTGATCAGAAGTGATGGGATGATCCCTTGCTTGTTTCCAGAGTGTAACTTAGTTTATTGCCTCCCCCCATATATTGTTAGTGAAGGAAGAGTCATTTGTTGAGATCTACTTGAATAAATGAACAAGGTAAAAGATGAACCATATTTACAGGACAAAGCACAACTGAATGTGCCATTGTTTTGTTTTTTCCTTACAAAGATATATTTTCAGTATGATAAATCCCCCAGGGGACTTACATCTAGTAAGTACGTGTTTGGCGAACACGGGGCCCCGAGCTGAGTCTGGCATTACTCCCACTTACTTGTGCCATGCTCCTTCCATTCTCTTTTCTGACCTCCCTTGGTCACCTCTTGTTCTTTTCGATCCCGACGCTATTAGGGCTAGGGTATCTTTCATTTTCCTCTTTTCTCTTCTTTTTTAAAAAATGTTTTTAGTAAAGTCTTGAGATATGTTGGGATTTGAGTTTTGAGTTGTAATTCAGGAGGGTTTTTAGTGGGTATGGCTGAGTCATTCGGCGAGTCCCACACGTGGGGAGAGTCATGTTGGCTCTCCCTAGTGCATAACTGCATTTTCCCTACCTGTACAAGTTTTAAGGGCTCTAATGACCTCGATGTTGACGAGCCCTAAAGCCTCACACACACACACACACAAAAAAGTATGATAAATATCTGATGCAATTTTATGGATATAGAAAGAGAAAATTATTTACACTAATAAAGTCACAAGCCCTGGACCTAAAAATGATATGAGTTAAAGGCTTTTTTTATTCAAAAGTGTAGTTTTTGCAAATGTAATCAATAAAATAGGGTAAACAACGTAAGTGTTAATGTGAACTAAACATAAATAAATTGAAACAAAACATATTCATTCTTATTTTGTAATGAACACACATATGTAGGGTATGTAACATATTAAATGATAGTACTTTCCTGATATGCTGCACGACTAGCTGATTTTTTATGGATTCACTTAAGATTTCATACATAAAAGAAGTTGATTCTCAATAAATAAGTAAATTAATATTAATATGAATAAATATTTCTTTTGTATATCAATTGAGAGTATTTATTGTATCACAAAAATATTGGTACTTACAATTACTGTCTTCTAAAATCTCTATATTTAATTTTTGTGATACTGCTATGCTTCATTATGTACAGGAATTAGTTATCTATCACTTTGTTTGTTTCGTTGGTAATAGGAGTATAAATAAACTTTCATAACTACTAAAAAACCTCAACAGTGCAAACTAAAATTAGAGAGAAAGATATAATTCCAGAGCTATGGTCTCTACGAGAGTCATTAACTAATGCCTCTAAAATTTAGAGTTGTGATTAAGATAAGTTTAACAGTCTTTAATTTAAGAGTAACAAGAGTGAAACCCTCTTTATTAGAGAACAACCCAATCCAGCCTGAGATTTTCTTTGACTTTTTGTTATTTATAGGGATGGGCACTCATTTGCTCTCAGATAGTAAATTAGCTCATTGTTCCCCTCGTGGTCATATGCTGTTTTTAACTGCTTTTTGAGCAATTGAGTTAAAATTAAAAGTAAAAAGAGGCTTGTTTAAATAGAAGAAAAACCTATGTTAGGAAGAGTTAGTGAATTTAGAACACATAAAAAAAAAGTAATATTGTTATTGCCCTTTCCGGTGTTTCTAATTCTTACACCAATATCTACTGTCCTATTAACATGAAACCCAGTTCAGGAACAATCTCCAACCTCAGGAATACAACTATGAAAGTTTCATTCCAATCTGTTCTTTAGCTACATGTCACACAAAAATTTTTGTGTAAGACCCCAGGTAAAGGTGAGCATGGGCTTTGCCAAGAGAGTGCAAACCATTTCTATGGAGTCACCACGAGACTTCTGTATATTTTACAGAAAGTGTACAAATAATTTCATAAGATAGGTAGATGAAAAATATTTCATTTGCTGACATGCCAAGTATAAACCTTTGAAAAAATTGTGTAAAATGCCTAAGACAAAAACAATTAAAACTCCTAAACAATGCTGGGTAAGTTCATCTCGCATTGAGAATTAATTTTTAAAACTTCTTTAAATGAAAATTAATTCCTTGTTTCATTAGTATTTGAACATCTGACAAATATTAGAAAAGGATTAAGTCAAATAGATGATATTTACCACTACAACATATATAACTATAAAATTCCAATAAATTTAAGAAATAATTTTTATTGCTAATATTAAGTCTCTTCAAATTCATAGTCAAAAGCTTCTTAAACCATCATTACATTTACAACACAAAGGAAAATGAAATGTTTTTTTATAAATAACATGTATGTCAATTATTATAATCACATTATATTTCATGTATGATCATGGTAATTGTGTGTCACTATGTAAATTTAACAAAAATGTGACTTCATCAATTTTCCAAATTCACTTTTTACCGTATCATGTTATTGTTAGTCGCATGACAAGCAATAGAGGTATTGATGAAACATACTACTGATGAGTAAAAGGTGTATTTACTTTGCAAAATAAATTCATTGATTAAAATATAAATAATTATTTGAAAGTGTCATAAATAATTTCTTATTATTTATAACATTTATGTTTATTTATACTCCATATTGGCATGGGTGAGGTTGCAATTATTTTAATCTGTATACTATATTGGCATGAACCTATCCCAGCCCAGGTTTTACTTCAGTCTTCCTTTGGGATTTTGATCATAATTGATGGAGTGGTCACTTGCTAGCTTCCAGAGAGTAAATTAGTTTATTGTCCTCCATGAGGTCAAAATCCATTTTTATCTGCTTTTTTGGTAATAAATAATTCATTTATTCCAAGGATACTGTACAAATGTTCAAAATAATTAGCAAAATATTCCTGAAGGTTAATATATGATGAAATATGTATGATGTTTTCTATGTTTACATTCCTAATTACTACAAATAAATTTAATGTTATCATTAGGCCTGCAGCTGCTTTTATCTAAAGTTAGAACTTAATTATCCTTGTTAAGAAGATGTAATATAGCTCCAGCAAGATAAGAAGAGTAGAATAAGGGTGGGTTTAAGAGCTTGGTTTAAGTAGAATAAGGGTGATCTTGGTTTCACCAAAAGGAACTAGGCTCACTTATTTAAAACTACGCCAAGAAACATTTTTGATGTAACAAATGAAACATTTTTGGGTAATTTGTTGAAGATAAGGTGGAGACCAATTTTTTGTTGAAATGAAGTTAACTAATTTTCTGGAGATATTAATGATCATAAAATATTTTTGAAAAATTAAACTTATTAATAACAAAGGCTAAGATTTTGAGCTTCTTTTGAAAACGTTTTTTGAATTTTGGAAACAACTCAAAATAATAATAAAGCTATAACTTATTAAATAAATCTGTAAAACACATTCCCTCTCAAAACATGTCTTTCATTTCACTGGCTGGGCAGAGTCCCCTTCCACCTCTACATAATGCAAATTTAAAAAAAACGCTACTTCTCATGTTATTTCAGTTGTTCTTGTGTAAAAATAACTATATTTATGTTCTGTAAAACCAATTTGTACCCTTTCATTCAAGGCATTCTATATTATTATCTACTGTTTATCGAGAGGTCTTCAAAATGGTATAGAAAACATTATTAACAGGTGAGCATATAACACTAATGATTCATAAATGTTTTGTGTGCTCAATATTAAATTGTTCTGAATTTGTGTTATCTGCATCACTTCTATCCATTTATTTATCTCCTGGTGTGAAGTGTTTGAAATGGTAGCTGTGTTCGAAATAAGCATATTAACATAACTCATGATATACTTCCCACAGACATGGAAATTACCCTTTACAAGGGGTAAGGTCCAATTACAAGGGGACAAATATATGTTACGAGCTGTCTCAAATTTGCACTGTGACTATAATAATATTAGATACAGAGGTCACAAATATACATGACCTATTAAGATTTAAGAGATTGAATTATTGTAACAATACTAGACTTATTTTAATCTAACAACACAATTATGGTAAAAATTTACTAAGCTATTTTAAAAATTAATTTAAAATATCCTTGATTAATAAGTTAATTTTTATTGTTTTTATGGATCATACAGCATAGTAAGTATATTGCTGCAGTGCAATGTTAAAAAAATAATCTAATGGACAACTTTTAATGTAAATTCAACTTCGATGCAAAAATGTTGCAACTCCATTGCCCAGGAATCGTTACATCTGAATCCTTGAATTTAGAACCTCCTTCCCAGTCCTCAAAGACGGCAATGTTTCATGAGTACACTGAATGAAAAACATTCTACAGTAGGAAAT
Source organism: Laupala kohalensis (assembly GCA_002313205.1). Classification (NCBI taxonomy): domain Eukaryota; kingdom Metazoa; phylum Arthropoda; class Insecta; order Orthoptera; family Trigonidiidae; genus Laupala; species Laupala kohalensis. The sequence goes on from NNCF01126106.1 coordinate 51,401, forward strand.
TATGGTATGATAATGTAAATTATTCATCAAATTATAAAAAGATGAAGATATAATCTATATAATAAAGATATACAATTGAATGATTATTCCTGACAGCTTATTGCCAGTAAGCAGTGAATTCCACCAGAGCCTGGTGGATATGACAAATTTCTATGTTTATTATATCAAAAAATAGTTTAAAAGAAATTTCAAGATTTAAAAACACCTAACAGGGTCAAGATACCCTTATCAAGGTCGGAACTTCAACCTGCTCTCATTTTAAGAAAATAAACTATTGATGAAATAGCACACGATACATTGTCATTGTAAATATGGTGAATTGAAAACTGAAAATTAACAAGAAAACAAACAACGAGAAAGAGTACAATTTTAAAACATGCATAGATACTTCTCGGAAAAAGGAATTTAGCCAAAAGTTCTATTTCTCACAAAACCAGTTGGACTGAACAATGAGTGTATAGAAAACCACACACAAAAGACACCATGATAGCAGATGTGGGAGATGTTTGATGATGTGAATTCTTTATCGAATTGTAAATAGATCGTATTTTTCTGGGGGAATGTAAATTCAAGTGACTGGTGATTCAAGACTGGTAACCAAGAACAACTGAAATTTACCAGAGCCAAGATGGTGCAGGCTCCTGCAAGGTAAAACATTGTAGAAGCACATTGATCAATTTAACTTCATGGATTAAATAGAACCTAGAACGATGAAAAACACACTATCAAAGTCAGAATTTGGAACCTCTCACATTTCGTCAACATGCAATACGAAGATGGAGACTATACTTGTAAGTGTCATTTATTCATAGTGACTAAAAATTTTTCTAATGACAAATTTGGCAAAAAACTGACAATAAAGATTAAATAACGCAAAAGATTTAGAAGTGGTATCAAAAAAGTGAAAATTTAAAATTTGTTGTCCAAAATATTTTTCTTTTTAAAACAATGTATTGTTTCTCTTTAGCATTCACATGCGAAAGTATTTTCTCAGTTTCCTTTAGTATTTCTCTTTTGTATATCTTTTTTCTAGAATGACTGACATTTGCAATAAGTTGAATGTGTGTGTGCTGTGTTTTTTTTCTCTTCTTTTAGTGGCTTTAGGGCTTGTCAACAGCAGTGTGTGTGTATTGTATGTGTGTGTGTATGTATGTATGTATATATATATATATATATATA
>NNCF01126106.1:59563-94200 GCA_002313205.1 Laupala kohalensis
CCTTTAAAATTTTGCCGACAGTAAGAACTTTCTAAATAATAATTAGAAATAGCAGTATCGTTGATGTTGTTAGTTGAAAGCCAATGTTCTGTGAGGCATAGCAAATCGAATCGACTTTCGTGTATCAGAATTTCAATGTCTATAAATTTGTTTGAAAGGGATCGGACATTATGATGAAATATAATTATTTTATTTTCGCAGATAGTTTTTGATTTTCGAGAAATGGAATCGACGTTAGATTGTGGAGAGGAATTTGAAATTGGTACAGCTTCTAGTTCCGGATGAAGCCCGCACACTGCACCTGAACGCGATTGTCACCTTCGAGTACCACATCGTACTCCTGAGCGCAAGTTGTAACTGTGTATGGGGGCGGCAGGAGGAATAGATGAGGAAGCAGTAGGTGAAAGAACGGGAACAGGAGAAGAAATGGATGTGGAGATAGGAAGAGGAGATTGTGATGAGGTAGGAGAAGAGGGAGGTGCAGGAGGAAGTGTAGGAGTGGATAATGGGACAGATGGATGATGTGAGGTCAGATGTGAAGCTAGAAGAGAACCGAAGTGCTGTTTCCCAGACGGTCTCAGGTGTAAACCGTGCTGGGTAAAGTCCTTGGCAGTCAGGTGTGGTTGCAAATCAAAAAATGTGATTTTTGTGTCTGCCAGGTGATGTTTTAGGGAGATGTTTGCCAGGTTAATTTCGTGGTTTATTTGTGGAACGTTGAAGCGTGGAGGCAGGCTAGAGAGCACTATGTTCGTGTGCAAGGAGGCCATTTTTAGTTTTTGTAGATGTTCAGACGCGTTGAAATGACCACCCAAGTTAATATCGTTCTGCCCACCTATGATGATTACTGTGTCCCGCTCTGTGAGTTTTTTAGTGTAGGTGTCCAGTTCTCGAATAACTTCAGCCAAACGAACGTTTGGCTTAAATCGGAGACTGAGAACTGGCTAGGAAGCAATCCACGCAAAACGGAGGACATCTGACGCCCGTGCGAATCAGCTAATATGAGTACGTTTGATTTCTGCGTGGAAGTGTTGGTTTCATCTCTAGGTAGCACTACTTTACATGGTATTGGGCGGCTGTGTTTACCAGTGCGTGGTTTGTGAACAGGTCTGGGTACTGGACGGGAGGGAATGAAACGAGTAGGCAAGGGAGGAAACAGGGACATGTCATCTAACACACTAAACCTATTCTGAGTGAAGAGTTGGGGTGGTGCATGTGTCGTTGGTCTAACCGGGTGGTAGCAGTTGGAAGGACGTCGAGAATTTCTAACTGTAGTCCAACCGCCGATCGTTTTCTTATTGACCTCTTCCAGCGCACTGATTCGTGTGTCAATATATTGTACCAAGTCATTGTACGCCTTCTGAAGATCAGCTTTGAATGAGTTGAGGAATGCGATAGTGTCCATTGTTGGGAGATAGTTAGCAACTTAACGCCAAAAGCAAATGAGAATACACGAAAGCTGACAACTAACACTGAATGAAGGATGTTAGTATAATAATATATTTATTACTACGGAAGTTACAAATGAGATAATAAATAAATTAAATATACAAACAAACCGACGACAAAAATGATTGAAATAATTATTTAGGGCGACCACTGGAGATTAATTAATTCGACAATAACTACCGTATATTGTGTTAAAATGTAAATAAATACGAAAGAATCAAGAACAACGAATTGTAAAATAATGTAATAATTCCATGAATTATGACGACGAAAACTTGGATGCAACAATGGGGCAGGGTTTAAATATGTAAATAAATAAACCGACAACTAACAAGACAGAAATAATTTAGGATGACAACTGCAGATAAATTAATTCCACAATAACTAAGGCAATATTATGTTAAATTGTAATGAATAACTACAAAAAGATCACGAAAACAAATTGTAAAATATTGGAATAATTCTATTTACGGCGACGAAACTTGAGCAGTGCAACAATAGAATACGTTATTATAAGTAATAATGATTAATGATGTAATAGTATACGCACCAGAAAATCTAAATACAGCAAAATAATTAATTTTAATGCACCAAGAAGTTAAATTTGTGATTTCTTTTGTACTTACGTGAACGTTACCACACCTTTTAATGAAGCACTTGGATGAAAACATTATGAAATTATATTCGGTCCGTTGGGTTTGAAAACCTTAGGAAATGTCTTTAGTGTTTTTTCACTTAACACTCACACAGAACAAAGAATTTTACACTACAATGAAAGTTAGGATCTAAATACAACTACTGAATCACAAAAACTCGAAAAAATAAAATATTAGAAAGATTAAACAGAAAAATAGAGAGAGCTCATTCACGACCGCAGCTAACGCCAGGAGCAGGTTAGCCAAAGTCAATTTAGTTTTACAATGATGTGCTTATTTCTTCTTTTACATCCAGATGATCGGTTTACTCGATCGCCGCGAAATGGGGCGAAAATCTGCACTACGACGGGGCAAACGTCCGAATGCGGACCTTAACCCCACTTTACTGATATAAAACAGACCTCCATTCTCTTTGCTGAATTTTTCTTTCTTCTTCCTTTCATCGCCTCAAATCGGTATTAGATAATTAATTGTTATTAATAAACATTTTGAAGTACTTATAGATATCTATGCAACGTACGTCTTCATTGAATTAATTCTCAATTACATTTATGTTAACAATTAAATTAAAAAGACAATCCAAGTAAACATATCGTGTTTTTTCAGAAATTACAAGCGCAGAAGAAACGAATATGTTCTATCTTGTGTCTTGTGATCCCTAGCGTCGTCTGTATCGCTGGTGATGATCCGAAATTTGAACATATGTTGTAATTTGTTTTTGAACCTTGAATATCACTTTCTCAATTTCTCTAATAAAGCGCTTTACTCACCTCATTCCATCTCCTTCGGGAGACATTTGCGCACCTACATGATTTTTGTTCCTCTGTCGTCACTCTGAGTTCTGGGACATTGTGTATATTAAAAACATTTTTTTTTGTGAAGCAGGATAATCTTCACGTATATGTTCCATAACAGCACGCAAACATCAAAATAAACAAANTTTTGTGAAGCAGGATAATCTTCACGTATATGTTCCATAACAGCACGCAAACATCAAAATAAACAAACCAATACGAACAAACTACCATATAAAAGAAACCACCCTGTACAAATCGTCACAACGTGCTTACCTGCAAATAGACACATCTTCGATGATTTATCTTCATTAAGATTCATTACGTTGAAATATGTCATAAATAAAGAAATGCAGGAAACGATCAATCTTTAATATATTATTTCAAACATGAGTTAATAAACTACTCTCCCAGTTTGTTTTTGTCTGACGAAATTAATAAATTTGACGAGTTGTAGAATTTGATCATTTTCCCTCTTCCAATAGAATTTAGGGGCTGAAAAATTAAGTACCTAACAGAGAATAATTAATTTTTGGCTACTGACTAATTAAAATGCACTGAAACTAGAAACCACCTAATACCATTAGTTAATATGCTATCTTTAATTTCCTCCATTGTTTATTTTTTTATGAAGATATAAATCTAATTTCAACGTTATTTACGCAAAAATACTTCATCTCCATTCATAGATGTGTGGTTTGATTCTGAAGTGTTTAATTTATAGATTTACTGAGGCGCTCATCGCTGTCCTCACTGAGTGGACGAACACCTGGTGGAACGAGCCTTGGAGGAAACGTTATCACTGAAGGACAAATTGAAAGTTTTCCGAAGAAAGTTCGTGCCAACATTGGCAATAACAAACGTAACACATTTTATCTCAAAAAGCTTTTGTCATTTACGAATACGCGAAATGGGACCTCGAAGTAGCACTGACTTAAAGTTTAAGATATATCATTTTCAACATATTAGAATAAGCATAACTACTGTACGTAATTTCCCTAGTCATCTAGTCTCTAGGAACAATTACTGGAATTATATATAGCATAACACGCAAAGCTCTCGTTACAAATACTAGACATAAACACTTCATGTAAATAAAGTAGTAATGCTTTGAAACACGTAAACTTGAGACATTTTAGGTGCGTTTTTCTCGCGATTATGTTCGATTGTGTTGCAGTCGTCATAGTCATTGCTATGAGGCCCTGAGTGACGTCAATAGAATCTGTAATCTTGAATACTGACTGAAAAATGTATTTAATCGTTAGCTATAGCTCCAAAGAAACAGTTAGATGGCGAGACATTTTACTTTGCGCAAAGGGAAATTTTATTTTGCTTTATTAAATAGAAATTATTTTAATATCTGTTTTAGAGAGGAATGACCCACGTTATATTCTCCAAAGGCAGGAATTGAAATGATTACGTCGCTACAATTCTTAATGTGTCTGCCTTAGTTAAGGGTTTCATTTACTACCTTAAAGTATTATGGACGCATTGTAATAATTTTGACAAATTTTTCAGTTGAGCACATAGAATGTATTGAAGAACATGTGTCCTACCTTTGATCCCAATGGATCTTTAGTTCAGGACCCAAGACTTTTACTTTACGATCCTTTTTTAATCATTTAGATTTCTGCATACAATATACTCAGAAAAATCAAAATCGTTATCATACCCCCCAAAAAAATTATTATTAAAGGAATGTTTTAATGTGCAAAACAACTGACGTAATCCAATTCTCTTCCATTTTGATATTTGATTTAAGAATGTTTTTTGTTAAATAATTTTACTAAATTATTTAGTGAGTGACTAAGAGAGACTTATTAGGAATCAAATTTTAAACCAAAACGAAAAATTCATTGATTTGTTTTCATGGAGAGGTAAACAGAAATAACAAATTTGGAAATTTATTTTTTATTTCACACCAACAACGAACACATAAGTAACAGCATTAGAACATAATTTAATTTTTTACAATTGTTCATTTTTGTAAAATACAGTATAGCTAATCTTAGAAAATTACAATTCTTTCAGTGAAATAGTTTATAATACTATCTGTTTGATATATTTAATCTATCAAATTCTCTAATAGCAATTCATTACAATATAAAAACAGTAGATTTCTGAAGATAAAGAAAGCTAATAATGGACTTTTTCTGGTCATCACCAGATGAAGAAATAATATGGCAATGAACACACACGTCCTCTTCATCTTGAATGGAAGAGTGTACATAATTCATGATCCTACGATTGACGCATAAGCAGCGGCCGGAGTCATTACCCACAAGGCACTTTCTCCGATTGCCGCTGCGGCGTTTGAAAACAAACCGTGCGTCTGTATGGAAATAGGCAGCGTTGCGTTAAAACGCCCGATAAGAACTCTTCATGCAGATGCGTCAGGAAGTGACGTCAGCACCGCGTAACCCTTTCCGCGGCTTTCTCGCTCTTTCGTAAGGAATTGACCTTTGAGGAGAGTGAAGTGTGAATAAGTCAATTGTTACGTAAAGACTTAAGTCTTCGAGAAAACATTGTTATAAAAAAGGACAAAACTGAGAGAAAATTTTTCAGGTGAATACTTCTTTAATTTACCTCGGATCGGATGGGCGAAAACGTTTCTTATTTTCAACCCGAAATAACAAAATCGATGAATTCAAAATGTTGGCATCCGTACAAAAAGAAAAATGAAAAAGATTTCTCTTTCTAGTGTAATAGAATGCAGCGCGCTAGAAATAGTTTATAAATATACGCGCAAGCACTCTTAACAATGCAAATGACCTATTTCTAATTAATGAACAGTTGCCTCGAATGTTTTGAAATATAAACGTGCAAATGTTTTACTGGCACTATTCCCTAAATATTTTTTGTAATGATTCAAGATGTATGGAAACAAAGAACAATGTTAAAAGGAAACAGGAATTTCCAGACAACACAAAAATAGTGCCCGATTTCTTCAATTAACTCACCAAGCATTTTCTGACCATATAAAAAATACGCACTTAGTCCTTTGGAATAATCCAACAATTTCCTTCTTGTATAAATTTGGACGATCAAGTGAGTGAGTGTTGCGGGTTGCGTCTACGCCTTGGTGGACTTGGGGACGCGTAGAGACTCATCCCCTTTGCCGAAGTGGTGGTCGCTGATTGGGTCAACGCCTTCGTACTCGGCCTCCTTGTCGTCGTAGTAGGCGTAGTCGTAGTCCGCCTTCTTGCCCGAGACCTTGGCGTCCGCTTTGCTGACCGCCGCCGCCGCTGGCGCCACGGGGGTCACTGCTGGTCGCGCGGGGGTCACTGCTGATGGTCGCGCAGTACTCGCCACCGCCACGGAGCTCTTGGGCGCCGAGAAGGGCTTCGGAGACGCGTTCTGGTAGTAGTAGTTGCTGCCGGGAGCGGCGGTCGTGGTGGAAGGCACCGCTTGCCGCGAGTTGCTGTACGCCGCCGTCGACGCGCTGGAGTAGCTCTTGGGTGTCACGCTGCTGTAGTACGAGTTGCTGGTCTGTTTACTGGAAGCGCTCTTGGTGGTGGTGGCGTTGTATTGGTAGTTCTTGGAGGCAGTTGACGCCGTCTTGGCGGTGTTACCGTTGGCGGAATAGCTGGCCTGGTAGGTGTTGAAGTTGCTGGGGCGGTAGTTGGTGCTGGGAGCAGCCTTCAACGACTCGTCCTTGGTTTCCGTGTCGCGGTATTCCCCGTAGGCGTTCTCGTTGGTGTAGGCGCTGGTGGTCTTGCGGGAGTCGTAGTTATCGGGGTTGTAGCTGCTGTACTCCTCGCTGCTGCCGCGTTGATAGTTGTCGTAGTTGCTGACGGCAGGGAAGGCCGTTGTGGAGGATTGCTGGTTGTTGTTTGTGTTGTAGTTTTGGTAGTTGCTCTGGCGATACGTGGACGGGGCGATGGTTGTAGGGTTGTAGTACTGGGTTGTCTTTGTAGTCTCCTTTCTCGTGGTGGAGCGCTGAGCAGTGTTGGTATTGTAGTTACCATTGTCGTACCGACCATCGTTATAATTATTTCCATTGTTATTGGAAGTACCAGAGTTGTAATTTTTTCCATTGTTGTTAGAAGTACCAGAGTTGTAATTATTTCCATTGTTGTTAGAAGCACCAGAATTGTAATTATTTCCATTGTCGTAATTGTTGTTAGAATTGTTATTATCGTAGTTGTTTCCATTGTAATTATTGGCATTGTTGTAGTAGTCATTGCTTGTAGGGTAGCTGGTGGTGGTCGAATAGCTTGAAGAGCCTGTGGAATCGTAGTTGCTGTACTTCCTCTGGTTGTTCTGATTGTAGTACGTGGACGGAGTAGCTGTAGTGGAGTAGGAGCTGTAATCTCCGGTGTTGCGTTGTGCGTTGTTGGTGTTGTAATAGTTGTTGTTGTTCTGACTCGAAGTAGACGCATCGTAATTGGATCGAGATTCAGTGTAAGGAGCCTGAGTAGTACTGGGGGAAGCGCTGTTTCTGGAGATAGTGTTGTAGCGGGGCAAGTATGTGTTTGCGTTACGAGAAGCTGTGGGGGTAGCGGTGGTGGAGGGACTGGCGAAACTGTTAGCGGTGCTAGCAGAGTTGTACTGGTTGTTGTTTGTTGAGCTGTATTGATTGTTGTTGTATTGCCTGGTGTTGCTGTTGTATTGGTCATTGTTGTACCGATTGTTGGAGTTGTACTGTCTGTTGTATTGCCTGTTGGAGTTGTATTGGTCGCGGGAGTTGTACTGGTCGCGGGAGTCATCGTAGTTCTGCGCGTAGTCAGTGGCAGATGAAGTGGTGGTGGTGGTGGGGGCCGCGGTGGTCTCTGATTGGCTGGGGCGCTTCCGCAACTTGCGCACCGCCACCTTCTTCTTCGCCGTCTGAGGACTCAACGTCGCCGCGGCTTCGTCCTCCTCTTTGCCGCGATTCTTGTTGGAGAAGAAGTTGCCGCTGCTGCTTCCTCTGTTGAACAAAGAGGCGTCAACAAGTGCAAAAATTGTTTTCAATCTATGGAGTTTTTTCTTTCTCATTCTGAAACTGTAATTTATTTTCGGTAAAGTTAACAATTTAAGCGTATTTGAAATAAAGGAATTCTTAAAAACATATTATGAGGAATCTGTTATAAAATCTATAATTGTATTCCGAACATAATGAATTTTTTTCACTCTTAACCTTCAAAACCACAGGATGATTCACTGGGCACAAAAGATTAAAAAAAAATTGCCCCTAATAAAATTAGTTTCTTCAATTCCATATAAGTTTTCATTCATTTTTCAAGTGTGTAGCACTTCAAGGAATGACATGCGAAAGGGATGTGACTTAAAAATAATAAGAACCGACCAGTTTAGTATAGAAGCTGTAGTCTTAGTGGGAAATTCATAGTTTTTGGAGCCGATGAGAGGAACTGTGAGACTTTCGATGTCGTTTAAGAACAAGTTCTTACCTATATGATACACACTAGCACTCTTATGAGTGAAGTCCCTATGTTCATAAGGGACAATGTTGCCCTGTATAACCAACTAAATCATATCAAAGGGTTAAACAGTAATATAACAAGAAAATTCCCTTATAGCTTCAAGTAGTAATGTATTAAAAAATAGTTGCTTTGCTATAGTTAAACTTCAAGTGGAGTATCTTCATCTACCTGCACTTACAGTCCGTAAAGTTTTGCATGTCAAGGTATAGTTAATTTATAAATCATGTTTAAAGGCATTCTCAACATCAATTCGAAAATTGGTACTTTCTATGACATGATTCTTTGAAAGATAACCAAAAAGTATTCATCGTTGCGAAGGATCCATTCAACGAGAATCGTACACTGAATGCGATCAGCAAGATATACGAGTTACGCCCACATTCACCTTCTGACCCACATCTCGACGCTGAGCAAAAGCCAAGTTATGCGAAAGCGAACGTCTTAAAACTTGTTTGAAAACTATGCAGTCAGTTGATTCGGGTGAGAAACATAGTGGGAGTCGACACCCTAACGAGTTAAAGGAACAGCGTTTTGTACTGTCGAGAAGGCCTTGTGGGATTCGTGAGCGCAGGTGCAGCGCTCCTAGTGAGAGGTTGCCCAACCGCTGTGTGAGACTCGTTCACCCATTCACCGCTCTCGATGCGACGCCGGCTTCTGATTTATGAAGGTCGCGGCTGGCATGTAGATCGGGTTTAGGAGGACGCGGCAGTGAAAGTGGTACGTCGCGTGTCGTCCAGTACCCGTCCGTTGGGAGAGAGAGGCTCTCGTCCCGGAAGGCGCGTGGGTCTCTTTCTGAGCCGGTGAAGCTGTTTGTTCGCAGCGCCACTAGCGACATTTCGTGGAAGTGGCGGAAAAAACGAGAGCGCGTGCTTGGACGAATCAAAGCAAGTACTGTTGGCATTTGCGGAGTGAAAATGAGAGAGTCATCCCCGTAAATGCTGGTGAGAGGATCTTTTACTGCTGTCCTTTCGTATTCTCATGAAGGCGATGCCAATGCCTTCAAGCAAGGTCTCTAAAAAGCGGAAGGACCTCGTGTATTCAATTTGAGATGTTACGAAATAGGATGTTGCGAAAGTGTTTGCTTCGAGGTAAATATTCAAACTTCATTATTTCAGTCCGAAAGATGTGCAATGTGGCACATTACATACGAAAAGAATGGCAATAACACGTTAAGAGTTTCCTTTTATATTGGACTGACACATATCTCAAAGGGCAAAACCCTATGGTAATGTACTAGACCTACATAGTTTGAGGGCTAGCAAAAATACAGTATTCATGAGGGGCGTAAGTAAAAGGGTCTTTGTATGCGAAATGAAACTATTTCATGTACATTTGCAAACAAGAAAAGATGTGTGGTTCCCATCTAACATTTCCTATGTTTCAAAGCTTTAGAATTACCTTCTAATTTGATGAGATCCGGAATAAATTTACTTCTTTTGAAATTCAAAGAGGAAGAATTATATCTTCCGAGGGATGGGGACTTAAACCTGATGTTGATATTCACTTCATAATGACGAGACTTTCTCTCCGCCTCACAACTCATGTTATGCAGACTAATTAGCAAAGCGGAAGTGGGAAATGTAATGAAAAACAACGTGTAAAGAATCTTCTGATGATAAAAGTCTTTCATCACGCAAAAATATTTTATTCGTCCGATCATGGTGAATGAATATGTTGTCTCACGAAACGGATATGAAGATCCCCAGGACTCGAATTAATAGTAGGTGATACGTTCGATTTGTAAGTGATATGTTCATTTATTACAAAAGGCATCGCGTTTGCGGACAATAGAAAACCATAATTTCTTAATACACGAACACCCGAATCTCCAACTGTTCAGATCACTCTTTTGAATTTCTTTCGTAGAAAGATCTTCCGTAAAAATTTAATAAAATAATTGTTTGTCCTGCTACCTTGGCACTGTTTGGAGCACAAATATGAATTACTATGAGGTCTATTCATAAACAAATAAGGACAGTGAGAAAGTTAAGGGTTTTGGGTTTAAAACTGGCTTGTGTCAGTGAAAGATTTTATGTGGGATATTTCACGTTAAACTAGGGGTAGTTATGTATGTATTCTAAAACGAGACCTTAACCACGTTCTTAAGCTGAATGATAGAATTTGTATGATACTTTACACCCTTACACCCGTTTTCATAATATCCTGTACGGTGCGGTATTTGAACATGCATTTGTTCACGTGCTTCGAATTTAGAATGACTAGTGTGTATGTTAATTGTCGAACTACTAGTATGTACGAATAGTCGGGAAGAGGTTTGAAAATATGACAACCCTGCGTAGGCATTGATACTAGGACTTGCACCACATCCCCTACGGCTTCTGAGCAACTTTGAAAAAGTATTTAAGTACAATGAAGAGGAAAACTGGTAAAATATATTAAATTTAGAAAATTTTCTTAAGAAATACTTATTTCATGGAATGATGTAAATACTTATCTTTTTTAACATTAAGATATGGTCCAGGAGGCGAACGGGATGGCGCAGTCGGTAAGTGCATGAGCGCGCTGAGGTCCCGGGTTCGAACCCCGGTCCCGTCTCCCATTTTCATTCAACATAATAATTAATCTGTTACCTGGTGGTGAGGTTCACCGCAATCTAAGAGATTTATATGTTACAATAATGACCAAAATATTTCTCCACCCAAACATAAATAAATGTGATGGGTGGTGATTGCATCTCACTGTCAAAAAGTATGCCGGGACCTAAGCAACCCTGACTCCTGTAATTCCCTCCCCCAGGGGACTTACATCCAGTAAGTACGTGTTTGGCAAACACGGGGCCCCGAGCTGAGTCTGGCATTACTTCAACTTACTTGTGTCATGCTCCTTCGTTTCTCTTTCGTGACCTTCCTCGGTTACCTCTTGTTCTTTTCGATCCCGACGCTATTAGGGCTAGGGTATCTTTCATTTTCCTCATTCTTTGTCCTCAATGTTTTGATTTTTGGTTTTGAGATATGTTTTGGTACGTTGTAGATCAGGAGGGTTTTTAGTGGGTAGGGTTGAGTCATTGGACGAGATCCACACGCGGGGAGAGTCATGTTGGCTCTCTCTAGTGCGTAACTGCATTTTCCCTACCTGTACAAGTTTTTAGGGCTCTAATGACCTAGATGTCGACGAGCCGTAAAGCCCCACAAAAAATTATGTAATTCCTTCCCCCTGCCAACTAGCCAATAAATTATTTTAGTCGACGCAGCAACGTTTAAGCTCGCTATCTCATTTATGAATTCCCTAATTACACCCTCCCATTCTAATTTATTCACTTCAAATACATATACCGACTATATTTCTCGTCATGATGTTTCTTTGGTATTCAAGTATTTACAATTTGATAAACAACCTTTTGGTCAATTGTGTGTTACGATCTTTGCGAAACAATGTCATGTCTACAATTTTTGCCCGTGTCTCGCGTCTTTGATAAGTCTGCCGAATGATTTAATATTTCTGGGCAAAACTTTCAATGAAGAATATTACAGATTTAAAAAAATCAGTTTATATATCACAGTGGCTCGACAGATTTAAAAGTCTATTGAATTATTGTAATTGGTCTAATTACGAACACGATTGAGTTTGAACCTTCATTAAACCAGGTGTTTAAATTAGTACTTGCATCATCCCAAAAACGTCTTGTTGGTAATGCGACCATTTTATATATGTTTAAAGGGACTCATCTTTCAGAGCAAAATATCACTAAGACGATCATGCGTAAACAGAAGAGAGCAGCGTCAACACATACATATTTCCAATGAAGGTAAATTCTCAGTTAAAATATATATTCTTTTTCCTCAACTCCAAAAAATAAAAATAAAACAATATTTTTTTAAATTGTTGCATGGAAATAAATAATCCCTCGACAGCGAATGAAAAATAATATTAGTTAAAACGAAGTGATCAATATATATATTTGGAGATTAGAAGAAAAAAACTTGGGACACGAGGTCTGATTTCGATAGAAGTCACTCACCTGAGCAGATCCGATCCTCCTTGCGAGTTCTGTTGCAGACGTCGGTCTCCTGTCTCACTGCGCTGCAGGAAGTAGTCCTCTTCATCCTCAGGGCGGACGGTGGAAGGGCGCACGCGAGGACGGGGCCCTGGACGTCGAGGGGCGGGGCCCAATGGGGGAGACGCTGTCGAAGGACCCAGGGGGATGGCGGTGGCCGGAACAGCACGAGGACTCGCGCCGGGCTCGTATCCTGCGCATGCGCACAACGCAAAGGGACACGTTGACACTTGACACAAGTTTCATATGTTTGATACATATTTGACCAAGATAGCATTTTTGAAAGAAGCAATTAAAACATCATAAATTGAGTTTGTAGTAATAGTTGAAGAGATAGATAAATAAAAGTAATAAAACAGGAATGCATAAAACCCCTGGAACTGCTATGATCAGTACAGGGATTTTAATTTGCAAGAAATAAATGAATAAACATTAACAAGGATAATTTGAAGAAAAAAAATGAAAACATCATGGAATATCAGAACACTACACAGCGGAAAATGCTATATAAGATACCCAGTGTTTGTTCAAAGAAAATGAAAAGTCGTGATCTGAAATTAGAAAGGTAGGATTGAAAGAATCCACTCAGAGAAAAGCAGTGGAAATTTTCTGATTTCATTGGCACTGGGTACTTCTATAATTTTAGTGCGTACTTTATATATACTTAATAGGCAAGAATAAGTCGTCGACATTGAAACAATGTACAATGGTTGGTGCTTTCTATTCATGCTCACAGTTTACTATAGTCGACTTGAGTCAACTATAGTTGACTGTGCTCGACTGGGCTGCGAAGAAGAGTTACGAGCACTCAGAAGACACAGAGAAGACACTTTGTCTGATGACACCCTCACAAGTAGCTTATCGACGATGGAAATTAAATTTTCTAAGCGCAAACATTCGTAGAACGATTTGCAAACGTATGTATTTAACTGAAAATAGCACTTGTATGATTTTCTTACCCTCATTTGGTAACGCTTGTGACTCTGACTCCTTAGTCAATGCGCATGCGTGAATCCAGGTGACTTCTGAGCAAGCTTCAACATTCCTTTCATGTTTCCAAGCCAGGTTGAATATGAGTCGACTACTGTCAACTTTGAATGGAAAGCTCCTGGTTTTGAACCATTAGTTTATTGATCGGACGAATAAGCTTCGATCAATGTTTTCTATTTTTCCCTGCTTAAGGAATTGACTCGCCAATGAGCAGAGTACGTGAGTTGTGCTGAATAGATGCCATTAATCACGAGTCCTCTCCAAATACGGCGTCATTAATCCAAAATTCCATACAACAGAGAAGACTCATACGACATGAACACATCCAATTGATGGAAGGAAGCAGTGAACTTTCCCTCACGAAAACTATTTGTGGGAATGCGAGACCGAGGATCGTGGGATAATGCTTTTGTCCCTGCCGAATGACCTCCGCGAGCTCACGATTTAGGCAAAGTCTCTGCGGTTCACGATGCTTTGTTCCAATCGAAGAATATGATTGGGTCGTGCACCGACATTCACAGGTTGATGATTCAATGTCATCTTCGGGGTTCATTTCGCGTAATTAAATTCATTAGGGCGAAAATCCATTCCCTCGTGTGCGTTCGTATTCCGTAGAATTTTAGCATTCCTCGACTAATGAGAATAATTCTTTTCGTGCACTCCGTCGCCGGAATTCAGCGAACTGCTCTGAGCACTGAACTCTAGAAACACACAAAAATCTGTTCCTATATAGAGAAATTTGTGGCATGTAAAGTCCATCCATTAAACTGCGCGTGTGTACTTAATCTTTTAATGTAAAATCCAGAAATATCTTCTTAATTGAACAATGCTCTTCTTTACGAAGCAAAGTCTTCACGTACATATGATAAAATATTAAATTCAAGAAAAATTCCTCTGCAATAAGACTCTTCTCAAATCATCCCATCGGCATAAGGGTTAGTTTTAGTCCCAAATTTTGAAGTCGTCGTTGAGAGGAAAGTCTTCATTCATCCAGGAGATGAAGTGAAAGTGGAGCATTTGAGAATCCCATTCACTCGCAAAACAACTTTCATGAGGATGAAGACATGTGTTTCAATATTTACCATCAAAGATGCCGCGTACGACTTGTTGTAGCATGCGTCCAGAATATACATGACAATTGAAGGGAAAAACAGGCAACGGAAAGTAGTTTTCACATTGAGTGGCAATTCGACTGCAGAACAGGAATGTTCGCGAAAGAGACGTCCAATGTTCTTGCAATGGAGGTGACTGTTTTAAATTAAAAGAAATAGATATTTGGGAATTAGAATTTTTGATGGAAATCTTGAGCATTTATAAAGAAGTAGTTTCAGTGACTACCACAGAACAATAAGAATGTTGGGTTACACCAGCTGAACAGTAGGGTGTGTAAAATGATATCAAATTATACAATTATCATGTAATCACTGGTAGAAAAAAGCATTCAGTTAACTTCTTCAAAATTTGATTAATTTGTATGAATGAAGTATGTTTGGTTGAAGAAATAATTCATAATAAGTATTGCAAATCGTCAATTTTCTTACTTCTCTTGCTTATATAGCTCAAAATGTTCGAACGTGTAATGTTCTTCGATATCTTTAATTAACTTGCTTGACGTTTTAATAAATAAAAAATTATTTTCGAAAACTAAAAACTTGTATTTTTTCTCTTCATCGATGTTGTCAAATACAAATTTTGTACGAAGTAAAATTAATCATCTGACACATTCGTGATTAAAAATTATGATTGAAAAAAATATATTTCCTCCACAAGAAGTAACATATTTAGTTGTCAATATTTATTACAATTATTTAATTTAAATGGCAGATGAAGCGTGTTCTTTACGTTAAAATCAAAATAAACGATCGTATTTTTGTTTTGTTTTTATCATTTAGTAGTTTAATTTTCCCGACGCTAGTACCACCTTCAGAGTTTTCATCGGAATCTTCCAGAACGACGTGAACCCGAAAGTGACGCAAAGCAAACATGATCCTTAATGTTGTTCTTTATATCTTCGAATCTCGATCCTCCTAATGACCTGCTTTCGTAAGCACCTCGCTGCGGTGGTCAAGCAGCAGCCATTGCGTCACGTGCCGAGCTCCTCTGCCTCACAAGACTCCATTCGCCATGGACGACAGCCCTCATAGGTCACTGGGCCACGCATCGCTTACCCCCAGGCCGTCATCGCCCCGGGAGACGTACATCGGTGACTAGCAGCGACCATATAAGGCCCATGACGTAACAGTAGCCGCTTCCATACCTGGGATTCTCTTCAAAGAATTTCCATCGAGAGGAGAAAGAATGAGTTTGATCCGTAATTTCACGGAAGATTCTTCGGTGTTTCATTGTCATAAGTGAAAAAATAAAAAGACCCAATTTACTCAGACACTGTATTAAAAAAGCATAAATTACAACATTTAAAGTACTATGCGAGTCAAAATTACTGTCAAACCTTAATTTAAACCTGAGTCCTGTGAAGTGTGAATATTTAAACCTGAACCCACCGGATTCTCGTTTATTTTCATTGGTAGAGAAAATCTGATGATGACCCCTACTGACGTCAAACCTCATGTTGTAATTTATGTTTATTTCCCAAATACAGGGTCTGTGAATGAATTCGGTCGTTTTATTTTTACTTTTATTAGAACTCTCTAACGACGGACAAACGCAGCCGCCATTTTTGTGCCATTGTGATGCATTCACTAAACATTGCACTAAACTCGCTCATTGCTAGCTTAATTTTAAATAACTTAAAAAGTAATCATTTATGATTGGAGAGAGACGACTTGAATTTTCATCATATTGTGAATATTATATCTCATTATATCTAGTGTTGGAAACAAATTCCAACACTAGAAAAAGTATGTAATTATTTTCTTATGTTACGAATCGCGGCGCTAACGGTTGTACTTCACACGTCAATGTGACACAAAAATGGTGTCGCGCGTATGCCCCCCTTTATGGAGACTAACTGTTTGAACAGACGTCACTCTGATACATTTGATTTTGATACTGACCGATGCGGTAGAGATCGAAGTTATCGCTGTAGTAGAGAGTCGCTGCTTCGCAGTCCACGTCGTACCAATTGGCGCAAATCTGATTCTCTTGGTCAAAGGCCGTCTCGTTCGGGCAGAGGAACCGGTAGTTCTGCACCTGCGGAGGGAAAAACATGTTTCATCAAGATCCGTCAAAGCATTCATTGCAAAAAATATCTTCCTCATAAAAACCCTTTATAGATGTAATTAAATTGTGGTCGTAATGAAACTCGGGATGATGAACACGAGAGTGTTGGGTAAATGAATGGAGGAGAGTCGTGTCATTCACGACCAGAACTTTCCATCGTGAGAAATACGAGCACAAAATGAAACTGTTTCTCGACGGAGTTCCTTTGTAAACATCGTAAAAGCGTAAGACGATCCCATGAAATGAAGATGTTTCCAAGACGTTTCATAACATTTCTACACAACAATCGGGAATACAGTACGTCAGAGTTTGATAATATTACTTTTCACTACTGCGCGTAATTGAATCATCCACAAATATTCTGAGAGGTTAAAAACTAGCACAGCGAAATCAATGATATGAACCTCCTAACTTCTACAGTTTCCTAGTATATATCATTTTAGCATTGTTATTGTATTTGTGTTTAATATATAATACCATCCATGTCCATGTGATTCGGTGAATTATTTTGTATTTGTACCTCATATGCTTCAAAGCCACTTTAGATGTAAAATAAATAAAATGGAGGATTGACATAAACTGGCGGTGATGTAAAGTTAATTCAATTTCTTTAGTACGTAAAAATAATTTAGTTTAATGTTTCTTTTGTAACCATCAATTACAGGTTCTTGGAGGTAAAAAAAGTCCAGTTGTATTTGTATGTGTAATCTTAATTTGTAATTTTAAAGTAACTTTTTGTCACATTTGAGTTAAAAACAGCTATTTTAAGTGAATTTCATTATTAACGATTGTTTCTCTTTGTTTTTCTCTCGAAAGGACTGCGCTCCACTCTGACGTCGAATTGATACAATACGTGTTGTGTTAGCCGCGTCTACTGGCGATTGCGGCTAACTTATATTCCAAGCAGTATTTTGTAAGTTTATACATATGTTTGGAAAGGAATAAATTATTATTATTATTTAAACTCATAGCTTTTTAACGAATTTGATGACGATTTTTTATTAAAATCCAAACTTCGGCAACAGAGTGATGATTTAATATGAATCTAAATAACTCCTTTAAAAATCAATTCCCTTTTAATTCCCTTTAAAAATATTTCAAATACAAATTTTCGAAGTTTTGTCATCATTTATTTGACGTTTGTTCGCTTTTCATTTGAATGATTTACCACAAAAGGAACATTTTATCGTCCCTATTCAGATGTAATATCACAAAATGGAAAGTCTTCCGAGATCAACAGTTTTCAACTAGACATTTTTAATCATAACCTTAATGAAAACCCATCTAACAAAACTGAGTGAGAAATCTCAAGTGTGTGACGGGCTGACGGTCGACCGACGAGGAGACAGTTGACACTCGTTTGTTACGTCACACATTAAAACATTACTCTCATCACCCTTCACTGCATCGAAAGAAAATGTGTTCTACTTGTTATTCGTATTAATGCTTTTTAAAGTACAACTAATTTAACTTACATTTCGAAACGTAATGTGAATTATGATGTAAATGTAGTGTGAACGCAAATTGTAGTTGTCCAATATTATATTTCATTAAAAAAGACTATTGACGAAAGAATCTTGTCTTTTGTATCATCGAATTATGTATACCAATTTTTCAACGTTACATTTTTATCAGATTTGAACAAAGACAATTGATTCGGTTCGAAATTAATTTTACTGCATTAAAGAATAAAGCCTCAATTTCATGCATTAAGTTGTTTTGATCCCTTTCATGTGAAGCAGGAAAATAAATATAACGTGGGTCAAGGAAATGAGGCAATTGATCACGTGCAATGCCCGTTCAATAAGGAGAATTACTCCATTGTTCTTTGAAGAAGGTTTAAAGAATCGATTTGGGCGAAACTGTTCTAATCTGCCACTAACTGAGAAATAACTTTTGTATTTCCTTTAGCTCTGAGTTTTGCGCTCGGTGGCTCATTTTCGATGACGTAAAGTATTTGCGATGTTTCATCAAAAGGTTTTTGACAGTTTTATTTATTTAATATTTTTATTCATTAATAATAATAAATTTATTGTAAAAAAAAGCAGACATAATTTGCATACGACCACGTGGAAGACAGACTAATTTACATTGCCATGAGATAATGCTTCGCCACCGAATCACGTTTTAGATGAAGGAATTGAGACAAAGAAATGTTAGGTTGGCGGTAGTGGTGTGTGTATACATGCACAGCGGAGGGCTCCCACTTTAGCCGTCCACAATTATCAGTACATTGACGATGATTATAAAACGTTATCTTCTAAATGACTTGCTTTGGTGGAGGAGGGTTGGTTTTTTAATACCCCCCTCCTCAACACTCAACTGGGGTGGAGGGGGAAAGAGAGGTGTGATATGCGTACGAAAGATATATTTGAATAACATGAAAATACTGGATGAACACTTCACATTGCTGAAGCGGACGTGGGAACCGACATTTCAAAGCTGCGGTCTCCAACTTAATGAGTCTCAACGATCACTACATTTTTCGCTTTAAATTACGAGGCTAATTAAGTGTTTTTTCTTAATAATGGTGAAAAAAGTTTGTCGAAAATGATCTCAGAAATTTTAATTAAAAAATAATAATATTAATAAGTTGAAAAATCAGTTGCAAATTGCGTGTGATTACGTACCATACACTAAGTTACTCAATGATATGTACATATTTAAGAAAACAGTAAGATGCATTTTAATTTCAACAACATTGTTAATATTAATTTAACTAAATATATTCATTCATACGATGCAACAAAATCTTCGTCGCATGGCAATCTTTCTTGCTGCTATGGGATCCGTGTCCAAAATCTTGTTCAACACCTGATTGAACATGACTTACATCAGAGAATTTGTATGCCAACTTTCCAACGAAAAAATAATTTTTACCCTTCGTTTCCTGTTTCTCAAATACGTTAAAAAATGACAATATAATATTTATGCTCTAGCGAAACAGTTTCTTCAACAGCAGATAAAAAACTGCTGTTTATGTTGTTTTTTTGCGATAGCTATTTTGAAGAACCATTTTCACCATGAACTTACCCCGACGCCGGGCACCTTCACGCAGACATGGAACATCTGACAATCTGTCTCCAGGTCTGCGTAGTAGCCACCTAGAATCTTGTCTCGGCAGTCGAAGCTGGTCTCTGGCATGTCGTCCAAGCTGTAGAAGCGCGTTTGACGACGCTGAGCCGCCACCGCTGCCACCAGGAGCGCTGCAACAGAAACAGAGGAGGACTGAGTTACGCGGCGCCATTCGGAAACAAACAATGGGTGATGACGCAAGGGTTGCATCAAGACTGAATTAAGAGTGTTCCTGTGTATTACATCAAACAGGGAGAGGAGATCACGAAACCTAATTGACCACAATCCTTAAAAGTATTGCATTCGTGAATTTGCTAATTAACATATTTCCTACAAAATTTGTTTAACAATTTCACTTCAATTTAAACTCCTTCGAAGAAAATAAAGACTGCACTTATAAAAAAGTGGCCTAAATACTAAAAAATGGGTATGCCATATACCAGTATGTAACATCCTTCTACCAGGTGATATATTCTCCAACTTTCGATATGATGACGACAGCAAATCGTGTACAGAAAGATGAGTGAGAAGTCAGTTGTGTTAGTGGCATTACAATCCGCAAGAAGCGTCCTCAGCTAGTAGAGAAATTGAAGAATTTTTTATTCATCATTTGTAACTGTTGTTAATCATCGATATAAGAGAGACTCAATCTAAAGATCCAAAATATTTATTTTACTACGTGCAACTCAGAAGCTGGTAACCACTCACATTTGTTAACCCATACTTGAGTGTCTTATACATGAGTATTAAAGATGATGGAATACACCCGTACCCCTCACGTTTCTCTTAGTATTAAAAAGATCTTGTATTACAAAAGTATTATCAAAGCCAATCTTATTAATGCGTTGCTCTCCCTTAATTCACATACATTCGTTGCTTTTCGAAATTCGAGGTAACGAAACTAATTGGACTTTCATGCCACATTTTGAGTCTGAATTTATGTCAACAATCTGATAAAGCTTTCAAACGGGTCGTTTCGAAATAGTACAATTGCACACCTCATGAGGGAAATATCTCACGTTAAGTAAGTCATTATCACCGCTCCAAAACAAGGGATCGCAACGATAGTAACAAATGAGAATAGTTTGTAACTTTGTCAAAATGTGGACGTCAGTCACCGCGGGTCGTTTTGTAAAACAGAAATCACGGAAGGGGAACGAGAGAGAGAGGGGAACAATGGAAGTGACGAAATTCCGCGAAATACAAACGCGCGTCAGGTCTAAAATTACGAATGAGCACAGGACGATGATGCATATGCAGTCAAATGCTTCCAAGTAGCGGTTCACGCTATGTGATTACGTCATTTAAACCGGTATCTTACGCAGAGAGTGGATAACTGTTTACGCCTTGGGAAACGTGGAACGCAACCTTCATTGCTGGCGTGTTGTGTGTGTTGCCTATTCACTTCACTATTATGATGTACTTAAGAACACTACAACGTATCAAGAGAGACTCGACGTTTTCCGTATTGTAATAGGATGTAAACCAATGAATGTACGCCCCGAGTTACTCATTATAAATCACACCCAAGTAGAACATTTCGAAATTTCCACACTCCACGAATCTGTACGTATATTTTTTGTATTCACAAGTGGATTTCCTGAAGATAATCCAATCACACATAATGCACTCTAGTTTGGTATACTCGATATCCACAACTAAAATGAGGTGCAAGGTTATATATATTTCGCTTACAATACGAAGCACTTTAGTCTTATCTGTATAACACATAATATTATTTATAATAATTTTAGTAGAAGTCTATATTTATTAACTTTCAGTCTTCTGCCCCAAAAATTATTTCTCTTCCAATTCTTTTACAGAGAAGACATAAGACAAAATACCTTTCGGATAATGTACTACGCAAATTTATCAAAATGCTAAAATATCTTTCTTTTTTTTTTTTTTGCGTGAACGTGTATTCCTACATGTGGACAAGATATGTGATAACTACGACGAGACGAAAATTGTGACGAGCCGGGTATCGAACCCGGGATTTCCTGCTTCAGAGCACTCGTAGGGATGTTGACTCCAGAAAAATAATATTTTTCTTTTTCAAACTTTCCTATTAGTATTATAGGATTTCAAAAAGAATTAGATTTTATAGTTTTGTTGTGGTAAATGAAATCTTCGTGTAAACAAACAAATTTATCGTCAAAAAAGCAGTTTTGCAAACTACGCATGACTATGTGAAGAAAAATAAACTAATTAATCTGCGGAAGCGAGCAAAGAAAGCAAGATCCGATCAAGGGTTCTAAGGCTGGGGTGGATTTAACATTTGTGCGTCGCGAGGCGAAATCATGACCTGCGCTTCCTAAAAAAAGAACAAAAACAGTGAGTGAATGCGAATAAAGCGGAAAATTCTTCGGGTCGGAGGAGTCGATTTCTTTCAATCCCACTTTTCCAGTTTTCTGGCTGCAAACGTATCATTTTGAGAAAGCGCCTGCTTTGCCGCATCCATCGTTGGCCTTTGAACACCTCTCTGCATTCTTCACGCCGCCAGACGTTCTATATCCGACAGGTTTCCTCCCAAAGTCACGTTTTCTCTCACAAGACGTTTTGTTTCTTTTCTCTTTGACTTGTTCTTAGAAACCGCTTCCTCTACGATCTCTCACAAGAGAAGAATCGCGAAGAGACGCGACTTCGATCCTCGAACCTCCGCTTTCTGCATCGAAAAACGTGCACTCTGTCTCCTGGAAATATTATAAATTAATTTCGAACCACTTGCCCCACCCGAAGATACGGATTTAATTAACAAAAATGACTAAACTCGCTATAAAATATTCACAATCTGGTCGATCCAATGTACTAATGTAGTTTTCGAATTCATTCGTTCGTACAGAAATGTGAACACATACAACTCACTTTTGAAGATAGTTGAAATGAATGAAATATTATTTTTTTCATAAAAATCCTATTTTTAAAACTTTAATGTATAATGAACAATTTTCTTACTCTTCTATAATCGAAGACAAATTGTGTGCTACTGAAGAGACTACAACTCTATCCCATCAAACGTCTTAAATTTTCCAAAACTTCTTACCACTGAAATAAAAGCAAGAGGGAAAATGTAGGCAAGATAAATATTACTTCCACATTTTACTCATGTATTACATTCAAATAATATTTTTAAGTCTTGTTACAAAATTATTTTAAAACTTTAATATTAAAAGAAAACAATATTCCGAGAATGTGTCATGTAATATTGGGAGTGCTGCCGTGAAATCAAGTTGCCTAATTTCGTCTTAATTTGCGTTTCACATAAAATACAACGTTTAAATTAAAATTTAAGAGTTCTCGACATTCATGTTGCTCATTATTCCGTGAAGAAGCTTTCGAAACGGAGAAATGCATTCAACACGAATTCAGTCTTAGAGTTTACACTTTGTTTTCATACAACACGTGGCACTTATCCCGTACCATCAAGTGAGTGCGCGTGCATTGAAGTATATTACATTTGCTTTTTTGAGAAGGATCCTATGATTTTCGAAGCAATTCACTAAATAGAGGTATTTCCCAGTCAAAGAATGATCTAAAAGTCTTATTTCTAATCAGAAACCTTTTTGTACTTTTTATCACAAGAGAATAAATGGATTATGGATTGAAAAGAAATGATAGATTTATTAAAATAGATGAATGAA
Organism: Laupala kohalensis; assembly: GCA_002313205.1. Lineage (NCBI taxonomy): Eukaryota > Metazoa > Arthropoda > Insecta > Orthoptera > Trigonidiidae > Laupala > Laupala kohalensis. The sequence goes on from NNCF01126106.1 coordinate 82,784, forward strand.
AATGTCGAGGTCTTTTGAAGAATAATGTTTCGTGTCACCTCTTTACTATTTATTAATTCTATCTACATTCGAGGAGACCAGATCCAAAAACAATTATCTCTTTGAACACTGTTTTGGAAAAATAACCAGCGAAAGGAGGGGGGATGGAATGGGGGGGGGGCGAGGGGACGCGTCGCCGCACTGGATCTCTATTTTGTCAGACCCAGTGCTAGTGTTTATGGACTCTTGATTCTGTGATTCCAATTATTCTAACTTTTAAGTCACGCGAGTAAACATTATAATACGAGAATGTTTGCGTAATTAAATGTTTCCAACTTTACACCCACAATTACACATTCAGCCACATCCCCTCGGCGAAATGATCCGACAAAACAATTGAAAATACACTCTCCCGAAGCCAATTCGTGTAGATATGAAAGCGAAAATGCAAGAATTGAATACTCTTTAATTTCATAACAGAGCCTTCATTTTATCTATTGAAGTTAACTTTGTGCATTACGTTGAGGTACATGCCACGATATGATAGGCGATATGACGGTCACGTGACATGAGGCGATTAGAATCACGTGACTAACTAGATGCCCCGACGTATATCTGCTTGTCAGAGTAGGAGAGTAACGATAATTTTTTTAAACTGTTATTCGCGTTGTGAGAAAAAATACATTCAGAAGCGACGCGTGATGAAGGGGTTAGTGCTGTCGACATGTCTTTTCGGTGGCGTCAGTTCAAACCCTTGATGATTCTTATAGTGTTTACTGAGTTACAATTGTTGTACAAATAAATAAATAGTAGTCATTCACCATTTCCATTTTATTTCAGTCTTCGATGCATTCCAAATCATTTCATTCTACTTACATTCTGATAAAAATAATAGACTTCATTAACTAACACAATTAAACATGAAACTTAATTATTTTTCATTCATCTTTTTGTTTAATAATTTTAATACTCATTTGGCAGTTTATTTAAGATCATGATTAGACTTCATTAAGAATTTTAATGATTCTTATTTCGTTACAAAATAGTGAGGAAAAATCGTTACTTGACATCGCTGTTGTCTTTCGGTGGAAGTATGGAAAGTCTTTCACGAGTATGACATTAACTCCGTGCGAGACAATTTTTTTTCCTAGAACAATTTTATTTTACATAAGTGTGAGAAATCACGCTGCCTCACAGTGCTCCATTGAATACCCAGTGGAATAGTACGAGAAAGGCGAATTTTATTTCAAGAGATGTTCTTGAAGACCGTTGCACGAGAAACACGTATCCAACCCCTGTCAGTTATGCGCCACTAACCGCCTATTACCCCGCTCCTCCCGACTGAAGCAAGAGAAGTTTACTTTTGCAGAGATGATGAGTCCGCCGTGGAACTAATAAACGCCGGCCTCCGCAATCGAGTCGATGCCCAATCACACGTATGGCTTTATACACACTCGTTGACCTCGTTAGGACCACGGTGCGCATCTGCTGCGAGGGGATGCCGTAAACACCATATCCGGGTTGCGTCTTGTCCTTCGCACAGCAAATGTCATTCCGCTATTGCTTTTCAATGTTGTCGCAGGAATTTCAAAGTCTTCGAGGCTGCAATGCAATATTTACACACATATTTTGAAGTGTCCGCATGTTATGTCTGTTAATAAGGTGCAGCGATTTTGCATTGAAACAATTCATTTTAAATTCGAACGATACAAAATGTAATATGAAAAACACAGAAATATTTTTATTGTATAATTTCCCAAAAGCAGAATAGTTTCATCTTATCCAACATCTTGTATACGAAAATTTCGTTTCAATAGTAGATATTCTCGGAAGTCTTTTTTTATGGATGAAAAAATAAAATACACGTTTTTAAAGCGCCGATGATCTACGACTGATTAAAATGTTTAACGATGTGGATTTGTTTTCACCGAATTTCGTATCTACTCCAAAAATAAGACGACTCCAAAGCTTCATCAAGAAACAGTTTGGTACACATCAATAAAAGACAGAAGAGCATTTCATAAAGAGAACCATTGATTCTTCTAACCAATTACGATGCCATAAGAATGTTTTGAACACAGCCACCTTTTGATTAGCCTTAACCTTATTCGCCAGGAGAACCTTTCGTTCTGCGTTTTGTAACATAAGAACAATGCTTCCCTCTGTTGCTCGCAGTTCAGATCAATCAAGAATCGAACACGTAACTCTTGTGATGTGTCGATGGCGCCGCCATGAGTTACTCTCAACGCGGCAATTGGGAGAAAGTGAAGGATGAGAGGAGTCAATCGTATATTTGGTTTAATGACACGACACAACGTGTGTCCACATTGAGCTCTAATGCCTCTCTTCGGTCTAATGAACGCACGACTCCACCATCTCAATCACGGATTCACACGTAATTGACATTTCTTCATACTTTTCTCAATATTTCACTTCAATAATAACTTCTCAAAATTACAGGTTTCTTGTTTTGTATTCGTGACGTGTAGTTTTCAATATGAAATAATGCGTAATATTGATTAGTAGACAAAGCATTATTCCTGGTGAAGAATGGTTAGAAAATATAATTCATTTTCTGAAGTGAACCGTTCCGTATTTCACACCCGAGGAAACCGTTAAGAACCGTTGCGTCATGATTTATATATCGTGTTTCTATTGAGACATACTTCGTTTTATTTAACATCTACTTGATGAAGAGATCACAAGTCAAAAGTTTGATTCGGAGGGAAAATTGTGTGAATGCAAACAATATTTTAGGTCAGTGAGAATTCACGTGTAACATTCAATATAAAAATAAAAAGTAACGCATTGAATCCATGATTCAAAGGTTAAATACTACAACAATATTAGACGGAAATTCATAAAATATTTCAAGATATATATATANATGAAACAGAATTGGTAAAGGCTCACTCAGAAGGGATTCTTATAAAGGAGTTGGGGTGACATGTGGTTTTTCGAATTTCTGCTCTCTCTCACAAACTGATTCAGATATCATCACAGTTTTTGTATTTAAGCATGCTACTGTAGCCTAGACTAAATATAGATGTAGAGTGAAGCAGTATTATGACACCAACTGCCGTGTGAAGCCAGCAGAGTTGGATTTATTTTCTTACTTAAAATGTTTAGGAGAAATGTGGGAACGGTATGAATGGAGATAAATGAGAGGAATGTTTAGCGGCGAAGACAGGATTAAATAAATAAATAAATGAAAATAAAAGGTCGGCTATTAATCGGAGACGATGTTTGTTGTGGGGAAAAGCACATCGCGTGGTGGATGTCAACGTGACCCGTGGAAGCGAACCCGCGACCCTCGGCGTCGTGGGAGGCGAAGCGATCAGATCGAGCAAATGTCTTCTGCTGCCGCCGCCGCCGTTGCATGAGAAGATGCGCAGCTGCGCAGCACGAGGAAGGAGGGATTGCGCAGCTCTCCACCACTGCGACTTTCGCGTCCTCAACCGAACCATCTTCACGATCTGTACGACGCGACGCCTCCTCTCACTACCCGCGCTCGACATTTCCAAAGAACGGAAAAGCACTTTTGGGAATCATCATCCAGAAAGTCGGAACGAAACAAAATCTTGGTAAAAACTCCCAGATTCGATAAGAAATATTTCTCGAATAATCCGACACGTTCCATAGTGAAAAGCAGTACATGGTTCTTGTAAAAGGTCAGCGCGTTATCCCCTACATAGAGAATATTTATTTATCTACATACGTTAAATCTATATAACCTTGTTTACACTCTCAGACTGAAATCATAAGTTGATATTGAGCAGATTTAGTGTGTAGAGTTAAAATTATCAATACATTTTCTAATGTTTACCAAAAAAATTAAGAATAAGCATGAGATAGAAAATTGTATAATTTAACATAAAAACGTCAACGTGAATTTCTGGTACTTAATTTACATAAATCAATTTCGTGTGGAATCGAACCCGGCATTTCGTGAATTGACCACATGTATTTATCAGGGAGTTTACAAGATTTCAGGCCCTGGGTGGAAATGGTATACAACTGTGGAGGACAAACGAATGAAGTGGTTAACGCCCTTATATCAGTACAGGAGATCTCGGGTTCAAATATGGACTCCAGCACATTAACCTGGGAGACATTATCGCAACATGGCATGTAGATTGTGTTTTATACCTCAAGTAAATTTTATCTCACTGTTAATACACTCTAGCGGTATTTTTATGGGTCAATAACCTTAACCTATAGTACGCTTTAAAAAAATCTTCAATGTGCCTCAATCAACTTTCCAATCACAATTCTTAAAAACATAGAAGAAACCAGAGACATCGAATTTAAAAATATAAAAATTAGAAAACCATTACTGGATAAGAATGATACAAGTATTAAAATGATCAAAAATACGATGATTTATGAAACAATAAAATCTGTTTAAAAATATTTATTCTCAAAACCTTACAAAGTTTGATGTCACTTACAGCATACTGAATAGAATCTTCCTCACTGAACTCCCTGCAATTGCCTCGTAGGTTGATCTGAACAAAGAACCTCCAAGAATACACTATTGGCAAAATTTGCTCTACAACGAAAATGTTTTCAAAATTTTGAATTTTAAGAAACTGGAAGGGAGCACGGAGAGCAAATGATGTCAAAATGAATATTGAGAAATTGGAAAGTGAAAACAGGAAGTAAACAAAAAATAAGAAATCTCTGAATCATTCTTTTTTGTCTTTTGCATCTCCAGTCTTCATCACATTGCTCTTTCACTTTCAAGTTCTCATGTGGCTGTTTTAGGGAAAGTAAGTCCTGTTTCTTGTATTTTGGAACAAAAGTACACTACTAAATTATCCCCTAAATCTAGATCAAATGTTCTCTTTTGATGGAGATTTCTACGCTATCACTTAAGATCTAAAAGAAAAGTTTCTTAATAAGACAAGTAAAACAAGTAATAAAAGTATGCTAAAACTATAAACATTAAAAATAGTTACTTAATAGCTATTAGATTATTTAATTTATTGCAAAAAAATCTAAAAATGTTAACTTATAAGAAAGTAAACTATAAAGAAGAAATTAAAGAAATGGTTGTGGACCAGCGTTTACATATTTGTATGCATTATTTGTGTATTTTTGTTATTAGTTTAAATATGTATAATTGTTAAAAAACAGCTTTTTCTGTTTAAGCAAGTTACAAGTCTTCAGCGGTACAATTGTTAATCATTACATGAGTAACAACATACATACTATAGGATATCTGTTAGTGTAAGTAAGTTCTAGTATGCAAGCTCTTTTGTACCAGACTTGCTTACAGGTAATTAATTTACCTCCGTAGGATTTTACTTTGTAAAATTTTCTGGTTTAATAAATAAATAAAAATTAAGGATATTGGCTTTCATATTAATTCCCGTATGGAGATATTCAGTTATTTAAAGTCATTTATTCCTCAATTTCCGTTTTGTATTTTCTCCCGCGTTTCGATCGAAGACACAATACTGTATTTCACTTATCCGAAACCGAAAACATGTTATAAGTATCAACATGTGTTTCGTGTGTCAACTGTGGTTACTGACGTTCGCCTTGACTAATTCCCATGATGCAATGCGTTCCGAGGTTCACCTGTCTTCCTTGACCTTTTGTTTCTCTTTTTATTTGCGTGGAGATGATCCACATGCATTCCTGTGGCCAAGCGAGCTCTCTCTTTACACTCTTATCTCCATATCTTTCCTTTCAGAACAAAGTGCCTTTTCTTCTCTCCTTGTATCTACAATTCGGATATCATGAGCACATACAATAATATGTAAACAACAAAATACCTCATTTAAAATATTCTTGTTTGGAAATTTTATGCGCAATCCTCTAACTTCTTCGTCGACAAACACAAAATGTCGTTTTATTGCTGAAGTAAAAGACTACTCCACGTTTAAAAGTATCTTGGTCTGAAAGTTTTGGACGTACGATACGTAATAACCAAGTAGTGAATATCAACATGAGTGCTAAGTTTTGAGGCCTTTTGAGGCACAGAAATACTTTTGAATGTGACGAAAACCCTTTAAGAATAAAGAGCAAAGAGAAAATTGAATGAAACATTGTGGGTGATAACATGAACGATTACTTTAGTCATCGGAATAAACTACTTTCCACATTTTGCTACTTGTAAGCTTCACTCGGTTTCATAATGAGCATTAACAATGTGAACAAGACATCAGGAGTCGTAGACAGAATATGATAATACACATTACGTAACTCACCTACAACTGTCGAGCATTGTGAGACGCGTCAGAGCTGTCATTTGTTAGGACTGAAGTAGTTAAGTATCATCCTTTTCAAATAAATGAGTCTTGATGTAATTTTTTAAAAGCTGTTATCTTGGAATGGAAAAGGTGAAAGATGAAATAATCGTCAACACAAGTTTTTAATGCTCGAAAGTACGATACTATTCCATTTGTGTGATTTCTTCTCACCGGATTCGCACAAACGGAACACTCATTTTCTAACACATTTGCCTACGATAGTATGATGAATTCCATGTGCGATACGACTGTGACACAACGATTAGCGGCAAGTGGGCGTTTAATTCGACACCGATTCGTATTAACCTCATCAAACAAATCCCTCGTATGTAAACAACATGATATGCGCATAAATTTGATTCTCCCTTCATGCGAAGAACAAGTCAATCATCTTCATCGCCTTACCACTTTCTCCTCATACGAATCCAATTGCTTCTGAGACAGCTATTCCTCCGACTTTGCATTCCATCATTAATTCGTCACGAGCAATCTCAACCACTATGTAACCACACCGGTTTCCCTCGACGCCTCCACAAACAGCAAAACAGCGGAGCGATGTAGAGTCTCGTAGAAAGCAAATGCTTCGATATCCTCCGCCTCCTCCTCCTCCCATTCGATTTGTTTAAAAGACGACGACTTACGTCAGAATGGCGCACCTCCCGTCCGTCGGTGGATTCGCGTGCCGAAAGGGAAATTGCTGGGATTTATTTGCATGTTTACTTGAACCTCTGAAGCATAATGAGACTGGAGCTGATTTGCAAGAAATGTCAAGGCGTGCAACTTAAGTACGCTAAGTAGTCTTCGTTTTTAAACAGAGATCATGCACCTGCGAGATTAACATATCGGAAGCGTACGAGTTGTGTCAATTTCATTTTATAATGATGTACATTATCTTCTTTCAATAAACATCGTATTATTTTCAATAAACAAAGCATTGAAGGATTAGTACACGTTATAAATAGGGAAAGTATAAAACATCCGAAAATATTTTTCCAGATAGATCAGAATTATCGTGAAGGGTGGCGGGAGGGGGGGGGGGTTGTCGCAGTGGAGATTTAAACAAATAATATTCCATTTGGTTTTGAAAAGATAACAGTTAAAAATTATGAAAATAGTATTTATTTGCGAACAATTTTATCTTTTATTCTGCATGATTCCTGCTATTCTTAATTATATACATACTGAGAAAACAGATTTATACGTGAGATTTAAAATTAAAATAAGGAAAGCATTTCTTCACATTGACATAGTTATAAAGAATGTGACATTCTAACCTCACAGTATCCGAACAAGAAGATTGGAATGTCATGTCCAAAGGTTTCAAAAAATCCTTTCTTTCCACTGAATCTGGATTTCAATTCTATGGTACTCACATCCAAGGTGAAACGGCGAGGAACGAATTAAGTTGCGCTCGGTAAGTTCAACAAGTATAATATAGTATTTGATTAAATATTGATAATAAAAGATCCAAAAACCAAAATCTGTTCTAGTTTTGTACTATTCTCAAATTTGCATCGATGGTGTGGTAGTGAGTTGCGGACTCCACCACGGGGGAACGAGCGATGTTGCGTCTCCCGAGTTAACGGGTAAAGGCAAAGATGTGATCTTGCCCGCTTACAGCACCTATTCGACCCTATACGTAATACCGTGAGCAACCCGCATTACGTAGGTGTATGAGCTCGGATATCACACTACTGGGCTTACGGACATTTCGCGTTCAATGGGTGAATAGCGCCGTTGACCTGGTTGTTGAAGAGCTTTCGTGCTGCTCCCGTCACCAGACACTCGTGCCTTGGGGCCGATGGAGGCGGTGGGCGTGCTTTTCTTTTCGCTTGGAAGAAAGCTCTGCGCCTTCTTGAAAGAGTGCGCATGTCATTGCGATAGACAATGGAATGTCACGCTCCATCGGGAACCATGACATTATTAAAAACTATTTTTATTTATTTATATAATGCCTTTCCGCGAGGTTCAGGCCGTGACGCCTGCTGTTCCACCTAACTGGGAATATGGGAATTGGGAAGGAGATATGTTGGGTTAACGAGGAACGTATGGTACCGAACCGACATTACCAAACCGAGTAGGTGAGGGAAACCCCAGCTGAAAACCTCACCTAGTTCGGCCGAGCAGGGTTTGAACCCACGCTCTACCGCTCAGCGAAGACGCTACCACTACACCACCGTTGTCTATCCTTTTTAAAAATTTGGTGATTCTTTTCAGATTTGGTGATGAGAATAAAATCAAATATTGCAAAAGTACTTCCACAGCGAAAATGAGACATTTTTGAGGTTAATAAAAACAAACTTTAATTACATTACACCCAATAACATTTTGTACGCGCTCTTGTTCATATTGTTTCCTTTTAACGACTCGTCCATTTTATAATCCAATGATATTATATACAGAAATATTTTCTTGCTGGTTGTAATGCTATACACGCATTTTTAGTTTTAACATCTCTTTACAACAAAACAATCAGTGATGGGAGGTCTGTCATCAAAAAACACACTTCAGGATCAAAGAGAACCCGCGCAAACATAAATCAACAAGTTTTGAGTTGTTGTTATAACTTTTACGGTGCGCAATAACTTATTCATCGAAGATGTCGATTGAGAGCATCTCATAAAGAAAAACGATCTCTCTACTTGTTTGCCAACGAGTTTGCTATTTTAGGTGCAAGTAATTAGGAAGGTCTTAATAACCCTAGAAATAGAGCAACGATGTTATCTCTTTTGCTAAGGATCGAATGAAAGAGTTTAAAATATTGAACTTCTGGGGCAGAATCCAAATGAGTGCGAATCCAGAAACGCGTTCTTTTAAGAATTTCACTCCCGATTTGAGAAGAAAAAAAGGAAGAGTCTTTCAGTTTCTTAATTAAAATTTTTTTTTGAAATACAATTACGTTAAACTGTTAATTATTGCTAGTACTTTCTTCATTAAAGGTTTACTATTTTTTGAGCTCCATAACTTGCCACAGGCGTGAAGATGGATGCGCCGAACTCCGTCCGCTAGACGACGGGGCGATAGACCAAAACAATTCAGACACAGGGCAATGGTGTCAAATTAGTAGATAACAATGTGCCAATTTGTTTATTAATTTTAAAAAGATTCTTCGTTGCAAGTAACTAATATCATGTAAAAGATGTATTAGAATTTACAAAATGGGTAAATGTACGACTTTCAACGCACGAAACCAATCGAACAATTACTGAAACACTGAAGAAGTTTTCTAAAGAACTTTGGTGCCGAAATAGTTAGAATATTTTAAAATTGTTATGAAATCAGTAAAAAATTACCAATGTGTAAATTCTCCGTGAACATATTGCTATCTTGCTTCAGTTTCTATGATGAAGTTATTTTTGTGTATGTATCTTGTGTGATTTGATTCAAAAATGTTTTGACAATTAATTATGACAAACTTGACCAATAGATATCATGTAGAATTCAAGAACTATTATTTACGGACGAAGTTCAAAACTTGACACGACTAGTTACAAAAACTCATCTTCTGCTAAAACTAAAAAAAATAATTAATAAATGACTTTCTGAAAGAGTTGTTTGTGGAATAGATATCCGAGGGAATTGGGTTCCCCAGAAATTTAATTTTAAATTGTAATTGTAAAATTAAATAACATTCCTCTTGTAATAAGTACAGCAATAAATATATTTTATACCGAACATTTACTGACGTAATTTCTATAACGTTAAGTAAAGTAATGGTTCAATTCAATAAAGCTAGTAACATATAATTTTATTAAATTTTATTTATCTTTGATTTGGAGTCGTAATATCAAAACCGGGTTTTTTCGATTCCGTATCAGATACTGGTTGTATAACAATTCAGTTAGTTATTTGAAAAACATAACATTTCCAGAAAAGAAATTTTCGGGAAATATGACTGAAAACTAGTATAATAAATTTAATAAATTTATTGTCAAAAAACGGTACAGACTGCGTATGACCACGTGGAGAACAATAATCTAATTTACTCTCCGGAAGCAAGCAAGGGACCATCCCATCAATTCCGATCAAGGGCCCTAAGGCAGAGGCGGATTCAAAAATTTCAGCAAAAGTTCCTAGATAAGATAAAAAGTTAGCTGCGAGTTATAATACATATATAATGTCAATATGTTTGTAATTTAACGCAAATATGTTTGTAAATTTACATGTACAAGTTATTATCGAACTATAGATTATTCTGAGTATAGTGTTTAAAAATCATAAGAGTTGAAAAAACACTAAATTCACGATTTATTGTTACAATAAACACGCCCCTAGACAAAGCCTAGAGAACCTGTATAAGAAATCCGCCTCTACCCGAAGGAAAAACGGAGAAAAACCCGGGACAGGAAGGAGCAGTAATAACTATATGTTAAAATCAACAAATTTACCTAAATTTATTTAGACAATGTAAGTCATTTACATGATACTTTTTTATTTTAAATTGGTGTATAGAACAATTCAAAGTTGCGCTGGGTAAGTAAAGTTTTTCAAGCGATTATCTAGGCGTAGGTGCTAATAAAAAAGCCGTTTAAAAAAGTTTATGAAGACGGTTTAAAATAACAATATATCTATCACATTTTCACGAACTCAATTTTTCATTTACCAAGATTTCTCCATAAACGTTGCCCAGAATTTCAACCAGGAAGTAGTTCTTGATCTGTTTGGTATTTTTAAAATATTAATAATTTTGAAGTTTAGTATTAAATTATAAACTTTAATAACCTTTTATAGACATATAGTGTATTTTTCTCACAACGTTTCGTCATCAGGTATGCGACTCCGTCAGATGTTTCGCAAACCTGTAGATGAAACGTATAGAGTAAAATATATAATTTGTTTAAAAAGGTTGTTTAATTTATAATTTAACAATATAATACTGATATTTAAATTTATTTATTGTCAAAAAACAGTACAAACTGCGTACGACCACGTGGAGGACAATAAACTAATTTACTCTCCGGAAGCAAACAAGGGACCATCCCATCAATTCCGATCAAGGGCCCTACGGCACAGGCGGATTCAAATTTTTTTTGCATAAGTACCTAGATAAGATAAAAAGTTAGCTGCGACTTATAATACATATATAATGTCAATATGTTTGTAATTTAACGCAAATATGTTTGTAAATTTACATGTACAAGTTATTATCGAACTATAGATTATTCTGAGTATAGTGTT
>NNCF01126106.1:94280-115874 GCA_002313205.1 Laupala kohalensis
AAAAATCATAAGAGTTGAAAAAACACTAAATTCACGATTTATTGTTACAAGAAACACGCCCCTAGACAAAGCCTAGAGAACCTGTATAAGAAATCCGCCTCTACCCGAAGGAAAAACGGAGAAAAACCCGGGCCAGGATGGGGATAGATTAATTACAATATTTTTTTAGTTTAATAGCTAAATATCAATTGTAAATACTACTCATAAAAATGGAGAAGTGCCTTTTTCCAATCGTGATTAAATCCTACATTTCGTTCCTCTTGGAAGGAACCGGCCACGAAAACTAAAGGTTATGAATCGGTTCATATTCGGATCCCAGGAAACAAGGAAACCGAATCCTCACAGCGTTGAATGATTCCTAGCTGATGTAGGTGTAGGAGGCAAAAACGTGATCACGCAATGTTCTTGCGTTTCACAAGACGCAGAAAATTAGACCTACCAAGCACGGGGAGAAAAAGTTATAAGAATCTAGAACACTGGAAATATCGCATTCTTTCTTTATTCCTTCATAAAAAGTTCTCCATTTCATTTGAGTGTTTCCTTCGGAACATCCGATTAGTTGCTTAGAGTAGAATGAAACAAAAATAAGCACTCAACAAATCGGTTACATTTAATATACGATTTTATTTTCAGCGACAATTCTGTTCAGATTAAAACATAATCCACTTCTGTTGATTCAAAGCATTTGACCTCAAATTACTGAAATATTTACGTTATGATGAACGTTTTCTAAAATTGTATATTTAACGCACCTTGTTTTAATTTTTGCGCCTCTCATCTAGTTTCTTCCCACGTACGTGTCTATGTTCATTCAAGGGAAGAGAGTTAAAAAACAAGACCGTGGGTGTATATACAATATTACGACGGGAGGAGGTGGGGGAAATTCCTTGATAAATAAAATGGATTGTCAAGAATATAATCAACATTATTTTTGCGTTTCCATAAAATATTTAGGAACATGTAAATATCATTTTAAAACATTTTGAGAGCCACAAGAATCGTCCGAAACAGAGATAGTTGTAAAAATAAAAATATTGTCTTCTTTAAAAGAGTCTTTAATAATTCATATACGTAACAAAGCTTCCTTCGCGTGGTAGCCATATGAATAACAAAAATCCTCGAAAAAACATGTATAATTACTTTAATGTTTGCTTCTTATTGAGTCTTATTCATAGTAGTTAATTTTTCCTCTTAATTCAACCTTGACACGGTTGTGAGCATTGTCTCTGTAGCTCCATCCCGGCCCGGGTTTTTCTCTGGTTTTCCTTTCAGAAGACGTATGTATAGGCCCACATGGCACGGGTCTAGAGACGACAGTGTCTATAATATTATTTACAATATTTCTCTAGAGACTTGAGTGATTAATTTGCAATGTTTTCGGAATAATTAAAGTAATTGACAACGTTAGGTATTTGCTAAATAATTGTACTGCTATAATAAGAATGAAATTTGTTTAACATTCTGTAGAATATTTTTGATATTTGGAAGAGGGTGCAGAAGTTAATTCTTTGATGGGATGGGCTTGCTTCTAGAGAAAATAGGTGTTCGTTTCTCCAAGTGATAATGCACTATCAGTAACTGCTTTGTTTATCTAAATTTATTTGTTTTTGATACCGCGAAATCTGACTCAAAATCAGGTTGGGAACCACTCTCTACACAATTTGTAAGATTTCACTCAGAAACTACAACTTTTTTGAAAAGATCTGTTACCACAGAAGATGGCGCTGGAGATGTGAATCGAAATAATTCCATACATTATGATAATGTTATATACAAAGTGGGTGAGAGGAAAACATTTTTTCAAGTCCGTAAACTTCGACTAATGATAACCGGAATGTTGAGAGCATAAGTGAATTTTTTTCCCATCCAGGTTCTTAACTGAAGTGAGAAGACTATTTGGAGGCATCGAACCCTGACCCTCAGAGAACAAACAGACGGAAATGATGTTTCATGTGGGAGATGATGGAGGTTTCAGGACGGCAGAAGAAGAGGGAAACCAAAAACACGACGGAGAAAGCCGTGCTGATGCGCACGAGATTGAGGCTTGAATTTCTTCGTACTCGTCAGGATAATGAAGAAACAGGCGTTTCACTCTTTCTTCTTCTTTAAAAGTAGTTAATGAGGTAATCAGCTAAGAGATTCTTTTATCATTACTTTCTTTGCACTCGTAAATCTCATTAACGATATGGATAGTATTATACGAAACTTTTTGAACAAAATCAATACCGTACTTAACGGACTCAGCGGTTCGACTGAGCGAGGCCCGAAGCGCGAGTACCTTATAGGCATCGGCCACAAATTATAGTTGTAATTCACACCCCAATGCAGATCGTCTGAATCCAATAGTGAAGGGAGATTTCCTGTTTTCAGCATGCTCTAGTGTACAAGCGAAAAAAAATTGTGATTCTGCTCACATTTCAGTCAACGTGAAAATTGTTTCATGATATCAACTTATTTGACCGAGATCTAACCACGTCTCAGTAGTCAGAACTATCAACGGTTCGTCCATCTTGCTGTGGTCTTCTTCAGGATAATGTCAGAGACATATAGACCAGAGTACGACAGCGATTTAGGTCTGTACGACTGTGACATTGCCCTGAAAGAAGGCCAAAATGTTCGCAGTTCTATCTATCGAGACGCGGTTTGGTCTCGGACAAAGAAGTATATTCTGACTATCGCGGATGCATATGTCTACAATTTTCATTATAGTTAGAGTGTATAAAACACACTAAAATAGTTCCACGAAGTAAATATTAAAGATATATTTAAAAAATAGAACAGTGAGAACGAGAATTCGATTCAATTATGGACAAAATTTTAACATATATTAGTTTATACCATATACGAACGAAAACTGTGGCAGACAGCTTGTGACTTTCCCGAACTAGGTCAGTGCCTCCATCCTTAGTCACCTACTGGACCCAGAAAATTGAAAAGTTATTGTTTTATATAACATTTTTTACCATTATAATGTAATATTTGAATTACACATTAAACTGCGAATACAATGAACCCAAATAAACTATAACTACGATTAAATTAAAATCGACCCTAAATGGGAGAAAGAACTTGATCGAAAGAACCTTAATTTTGTCGTAATTATATAATGTTAAGATACATTTTTTGTTATTGTAAAAATCTTGAAAATGATAATAAAACGTTAAAAAAGGAACACTGACAATTTTTTGGGTCCAGTACGTGATAAAGGCTTAATGTGAGAGAGCAAGCAGTGCGCTCATTAGGTGTGGAGGGATTGGAAGGATTCGTAAAGTGTCGCAAACCGTCACTCACCACTTTCGTTTGGAAATGGAACCTCACTTGCAAGACGTCTCGGTCGATCGCAAAGTAAACACGAGTGTAGTAACCTTCCCTAGTCACTTCCTCCTCGTCCTGACTCCCACGCGTCACGAGAGGAACCAGTTAGAGGCGGCGGAAGCTTACGAAGAAAGCGAGCAGCCGATAACGCACACTTTCTCCGGCAGAACGCTCGCGACCTAAGGGATCTCTCCCGCGGCCCCTGGGGGTCGTGGGGTCGACCCCCCGTGCAACCATCGCCTCAAGGCTGAAGACGATCGCGGTGGGAGACCTCTGGTGGCGTAGGGACGTCTTCCGGGTCGTCTTCTTCTTCTTCACACGTACGAGGACATTACTAGTTTTAGCATTGGACAGAGTTTTCAAGAATGACTTTTAAGGAGAAGGATTTAGTGCTCGATCTTTTCCGGTCTCTGTAATGAAAACTAAACTATAGTCAGATGTTCAGTATTGGCGTTTTGGATTTTGCCAAGTTTTCATTACCGACGAATACCGAGGCAATTATTTCTACATGAAACAATAAAAATCTAATTAATTTGTTCCAGACATATTTTAGAGAGAATAATAATGGTGTTTAACCCATTAACTCCCAGCAATCTATTTATACATCAGCGACAATGATCATATATTCATTTCAACTAACTTCACTTCGAATAATTTGGACTTATGTTCTAAGAATTTTGAAGATTGATACATGTGTAGGAATTAGTACCTATGTTTTAAGTATGATTATTGATCCTTAAAAAATAATATAATAAAGGCTCTTTGCGCAGAGTTGAATACTTACGTGAGCTGAAATAGTACAGCTTTTCATTTGAAGAATTTTGGGTTTTTGCGTATTGCTAAACACGTTTCTCTTTGTTGCTATACAAAATAGGAATAATTCAGCGAAGTGGTGCCAGAGATATCACTTTCCAAAAACTGCTGATCTATTTATAGATCGCCGGGCACTCAGTGCTTCGGGTATAGGGAACTTAAGGAGACCTCTTTTCATTGCGTCCCTCGCATTGGTAAGACCACTTCGTTTTATTATTCACGATTACGGACGATGACGAAGTAAGTCGATTCGACTGAAAATGATGTTCCAGGACCTCCTCTAGTGCATTTTTGTTGCTCAAAATGAAAAAGAACCCTATGTTTATGTACTACAGTTACGTTCGATAAGTTACGTGCGCGCGGATTTACTTATTCATTCTTGACGTATTGTTTTTCAGACTATTTGGAGAAAGAACGAAATAAACTAACTAAGAACACACCTCTCGCAAAAATTGGGCGCGGTTTACACAATACTAGGTAATAAGCAAAAATTTGGCACCCGCGACACTCAAAATAAAGTGGAAAAACTGAAGGTTTTGATTCCATTGCAACTATCGGAGATGATCCTGTACTATGAGGGCATGTTGGAGAATATTATATTAGAGTCAGTTTACAATGCGACTGCATCAAAGAATTGCGGAGACTGTACTTTCCATCTCGATGAACACAGATTATTTCTGGGAATTCTTCACCTTTTTGTCTCATTTCAACGGTTTGGAATTTTCGAAGGGAATTTCTCGGTCAACGTAATGATCGTGAAATATTACGGTCTCAATAGTAAAAAAAATTCATAAATGGGAAGCTCATTCTAATCAAGCCATGGAGTTACAAGCCCTGGCTTCCCTGTGGAGACAGAGGATTCTGCTAAAACTGTTATTTGCAATGTGAAACATTCATGTAATTGTGATGATAGCGTGAACGATTTACGTATGTTCGTCGAATTATGCGGCGCAGGTCCTTCACATCTCAAAGAAATGTTCCTTTAGTTATGCGCTGAGACGGAAAGGACCATTATGGAGGTCAAAGACGCTGCCATTTTCCATCAGTCCGGGATCCTCTGACATTCTGTCAAAATACAATGTTACTGTGTCAAAAATGTTTTGAACAAGACCACATCTTGTAGAGATGTACCGTNGTTTTTAACAGAAAGAGAAAAAAGTTTTATAACAATACAGTGCATTATTTATAAACAGTTTACTGTAAAGTTTTGAGTGTTGCATATTCAATACATCTTGAATCTGCCCAGCAATCTATTTATAGATCTGCTTATTATCGATAAACGAAATGTAAAAATTACTTTTTGTTTTCATTTTTATCATCCTACAACCTCCTATGACTAACTGTAGATATATTAAGCAAATTAAGGATAAAAAATTATATGGGCGTTCATGGGTTAACTAAAAGCCGAATTTAAAGAACCTCTCTAAGGGATTTTCGTGCCTGGGGTAACTTCCCTTCTCGGACTTTTACACCAGGGCAGCTTTAGAGTCAAAGGATCCAGGTCGCACAACGAATCTGTCCAAAGTGGTCTGATTTTTGAGATTAGCATCAAATGAAACTACACATTATTAACTGTTTCCAAATATTGTTTTCACAAAATTAGCCGAGTAGTCTCGTGGAAACGCCGGCGAAATTTGAGGCTATTTACAAAAATCAAAGTAAATTATCCGCGAAAAAATAGACGATAATCGAATCACTGAAATTCTGTTTTCGGAAAACTTTTATATTTTTCGTGTAAAATAATAATTATTGATAATTTAACTTACAAATTCAGAGCAAGGACCCTTAATATTTTATTCTAATAAAAATTTGTGGTACGCTTGGAATTTATAATTTATTAGAAAAGAAGCTTCCCCAATTCCCAACGAGTACGACTACGATCTCATTTTATGCAAAAGTTGTTCAAACTTTTAACAATGTTGTACGCCCATCTGTCGTCTCTGNTTATGCAAAAGTTGTTCAAACTTTTAACAATGTTGTACGCCCATCTGTCGTCTCTGAAATTCACACAAGTGGTCATTATTGTGTCGAGTTGAAGATGCAAATCTCACGCAATTATTACCTCAAATGCTGGGAGCCATTTTCCGTCGCAATCTCTCGCGAGTCATGTACGCCACGCTGCGACATTTAGAGATTTTACAGGTCAGTCATTATTTTAGAAATGAAACAAACAACAGCAAAGAAGAAATGATCTAAAAATTAATAAAGAAACTTTTCAAAAAGGCAGTTGCAAACTGCGAATGACCGCGTGGAGGATAATAAACTAAGCTACTCTACGGAAACAAACGAGGTACCAGCCCATCGGATCTAATAGTTATATATTTTTAAAATCAAATACGTACCGTTATCAATTTATTATTCGAAAATAATTCGTAGATATAATGCGCAGTCAATTCGAGATGAATCATAACATTATTAAATGTCATTCCCCCCAATGGAAAATTTGCCAGTACCCGGAGGAAAACTGGAGAAAAACCCGGGTCAGGATAATGTATACAACCGCGTCAAGGTTGCGTACAGCAAGAAATAATATATTATAAATAAAACAATGGCGAGACAAAGATAAAAGAAATTAACATCACTTACATCTTTCGAAATCATATGGAATACAATATTCATTGGTAAATTGAATCTCTCATTAACTTCTTTTATGAAAATCAGTTAATTTTTGCACATTATAGAAGCTACTCATCCCAGAATTGATATCCCTCCGTGAACTCACTGAAGAAAACCTTGATCAAGGAAAAGGTCAAAGGGCAGGTACACTCAGCGGGTTTCGGGGTAAAAAAAGACCTTGTGGAAGGAATGCAGCAACGGTCGACTGGAGGACTTAATGACTCAACATACAGCTGTCAAATAACAAGAGATCACTTCTCGCCACAAGCGTCGTCCCAGTGCATACTTATCGACCTCGCAACAGTCAATTTCCCCATTCTCGAATCGTGGGAGAGAATTTCCATTGCTACGAAGGTTCTACTCCGATTAGGGCTCCTAGCTTCGCATCTTCTGTCTTGGAAAGTTCATCGCCGATTGGCCAATCAGAATTCGACGACCGAAGTGCACTCTCTCTGCAGACGGAGGGAGTTGTGACATTCAATACTCTGAAGGTCAACGAATATAAAACGATCCTTTGCGGGTTTCGCTGACTCAAGTGGAACGAACTGAATATGAAACGAACACTTAAATGTCGTTGCTTCAGAAACAACACAGTGACAATGTGACAAAAAGCAAAGTTTTCAGAAAAGCTAAAAAAACTTAGTGAACATCGGCGGTTTTATCGTTTTAAATAAATTAATAAAGTTTACTGTAGAAAAGATCAGTTGCGAACTGCATATGACCACGTGGTGGATAATGAACTAAGTTACATTTAGTTATATTCATATTTAGTTATATTCACAGTATAGTTTTGATAAACAATTTGTATTAGCGTTAGGGAAATAAGTTTCTGCGTATTTGAGAATTATTGTAAATATCAAGAAATTTGTAGGTTCAAATATATTTAGTAAGTTTATGTAGTAAAATATGATGTTAATTTATAAATGAAACAGGTCAAACAACATATTTTCCATTAGATTGTGACATATTTTAAAATATATTTAGAATGTAAGAGAAAATATGTAAATTTGAAATAAATTTTCTTTTTCACATTGTTTAAATAACTTCAGTTCTCTAATTTCGATTGTTATTTCGTCTTTCCTGTAATTCTAATTATTTGTGGTTTAATTTATTATGTTCCATTTCAATTACTATTGTAATTTTATTATTTAAATTCTAATCATTTTGTAGTTTATTTATTATTGTAATTGTAATTAATTTTATACATTATTAACTATTTTAAATTTTAACTATTATAGTAATTTTAATTATTACTGTATTTTTTTTGTATGTGCATTTTCTGTACATGGTTTGGCGGAAGAGCAGACCCGATGGCCTGAGTCAAACCCAATACATATTCTATTGTATTACATTTAGTAGAAATAGGCGGTGTTTAGTGTAATCACATCAGTTTATTATGTTGTATTTTCGACGAATTACGTCGTGAGAACATGGTAAATGCAGATGTTTCCATGGAGATACAAAAAAAAAACTCAACTTCCGAAAAAATGTCACTTAGGCGGTGTTGTTTCTTCTTCTACGATATTCTGTTTTTAACTTTGTAGAACAAAGGTTAAATTTTAAAAACAAAGAATTAGAAATCAATACTAATAAAACCATATTTTTATTCGTACGTAAATGTAAAATTATATCACTCATTTGATATACACGTGGTTGTTGCTAAACCAAATGAGGCGAATATTACGAGTATCGGTACCTTGGAGACCTATAATGAACCAGGTAATGCAATGTAATCTATTGAGGACACAAAAATAGAAAGGAGAACAAATCATAACAATTTGACCACTTATCGTCATTTACTGCGCTTACGTCTCTGTGATTTCAGATTACTGCATTACTAAAAATGTAACAATAAAACTGCAATAATAATAAATTATGCAAAGTATCTAAACTCGAATACAATTTTAAAAAGCTTTGATGCTACGTCAAAACTGTATCATCAGCAAGATTTTAACATAACTTACATTTAAACTTTATGTCAAATCAAAGAGTATTGTGTTCTGGTTCTGATACAACATTTTGCTTATAAAGAGGATGTCTTTTGATGATGATGATAAGCCAAAATATGATAACACTCTTCATTATTTTGAAGACGTATCTGAATCGGATTATTCCTACGATTTCAGGATAAGAACCATTAAAAATTAATTGCGAGATTCTTATATTGCACGTGGCAATCTTCTTAACGTGAAGAATATGTGTACGGGAGTTTCTCATCTCTCACACACATAACATACACAACAAAAGAAGGACTTTTACAAGTATGTTCAAATCTTCATTTTCAAACATCTCATTGGACACATGTGTTTTAATCATGAGCATGTACGTCTCTTACTTTTCACTGAGAGTTTTACGAAACGCAGGGAGATAAGAAAGCTGAAATCGTGAGAAAGGCGCCATTGTCAAATTAATGTGTGGCATTGAGAATATTCATTACATCATATAAGAAACACAACACTCCGGAAAAATATGACGAAAGTGTATGAGAAGAGTATTATCTCTCTATGTAATAACATTCTCAGTTCAGATATAGTTCTGAGACCGAGCCACTAGAAAAGGAAAGATCGAAACAATGCTCCGAAATATATTTTATTAAAATGTTATTATTTTAACTGTCTCACGATTGTACTGAAACATTCATTGCAGAGAAAGAAAGCAATTTACATATCACATGTGTCCCAGTTTCTAATTGTTTCGAAATATTTATTTGAGAGGCAAAATCTCTTCTTTTATTAGTAACTACCCTTTTTTAAAGACTTACACACAAAGACAGGTGTCATAGCAATAAAAACCTGCGAAGTGTACGTCATTTGTAAACATCAGTTTTGGCAGCTCTTACACAACGTTAGTAGTAATGCTCTCCTACTGCGGTTAAGTTCCTTCCCAAAACTCATTGCGAAAACTTAAAGGGGCGTCTTACAAACATTCCCACGCTCTTAGCATCGCCAGAAAATCAAAGTGGATGAGAAAAAGGGAGATAGAGAAGTATCATGATAGAAAAAGTACAGAACGGAATACCGCGAAACTTTTATTTCAATGGCTAAATCGTTTTTTGATGCGAGATAAGGAGAGCGTCATTTCACAAAACAAATACATCCATCGTCCACTCTCATCTTAGCATTGACCTACGCTTCTAAGCGCACTTCGTCAATCAAATATATAAAAAAGACCTACAATTATTGCTTTCTCAAGAACTTCTTATTTATTGTTCTAATCACAAATTTATTGATTTGTCCACAACCTTTGGAGTAGGTGTTTGTTTTTAAGAGAAAATTGACAAAAATCTTTTTTTTTTTTTTTTTTAATTTCGAAAGGGTTTCATTTAAACAAAAATATTTGCAAAATACGATGAGGTTTAGTGTGCCGTGGGATGCGCAAAATGTACCCTAGTATTTGCTCTCAATGAACAAAGCAGTAACTCAGTACCAACTACCATGATTACATATAACATTTACCCAATTATTTTAATACCTATCTTAGGAGAGTGCTGAATATTGAATCCGCCTCTGCCTTAGGGTCCTTGGTCGGAGTTGATGGGATGGTTCCTTGCTTGCTTCTGGAGAGTAAATTGGTTTATTGTCCTGCACATGATCATAACCAGTTTGTACTGCTTTTTTGACAATAAATTTATTATTATTATTATCATATGTTAGATTTCAATTGTATGGCAAGTAATGAATAAGGAGGGGAAATCTCGACGTGAAAAATCGGTTCCTGAGTGAGGATTTAACTTCTTGTGAAAGGGGCGTGTCCGACAGCGATCACAGTCCTCCATTCAGTAGGGACAAGGGCACGGGTGTTTGTTTCGAGAGGTAGTGGGAGGGGGTGATGAAGAGTTGTGTGTAGGCGGTGGTGGGAGGGAGGGGGGTAGCGGGTGGGGGGGTGGGGGGAGCGAAGACGCTGAGAGGCCGGGACGCTCCCACGACCGGCGTGGAGTCGACGGTGAAAGCGCGCGCGGTCGGCCGGTCGGTTGCTGGCACATACACGCGGAGTGGGAGCGGGGTGCTCCTTGCGATGACGTAATGACAGTGGAGCGTCTCTCACGGGTGCGAGTGGGGATGCGAAGGTGGAGGATAGTGAGGACTATTTGCTTCTCATACTGCAGCTACACCTCCCTTCTTCACACCTCAACACATGTTGTGTTAACAACGCACTCCGGACGTATTTTATAATCGACCTCACTTTCAGTGTTAAAAAATACAACGAAAACCTTTCCAAATTATTTTAGTACTCATTTTATTTCCGAAAATTCTTCTGTGTATAATCATACTGGCTAATCGTCACCTGGAGAAATTCGCACACACAAATTCTAAAAATGATCAACGCAAACAAAAAAAAAACGTACGCAAAAATCACACTGACCCAGTCTCAACACCTCGAAACGTCTTACTTCCAAATTCAATAGAATGAACACCAAAACAGGGTTTATGTAAAGGTATAATAAAAGAGAACAATTTAATTATTTTCATAAATGGGGCGGGGGAAGAAGATTCACGATGACACTTCCAAATTCTCCTTCCCATTATTTATGATGATTCAACTGTCTTTCGCGATGACACCGGAAGATTTATTTTCCTTAACCACGTTTAAGAGAAGTAGTTGCCAATGCATTAATGAGAGTTTAAGAAAGACGTGTTTATTGAGATTTATATCCTCCACTGTACTTAAGAAACATCTACTGTGTTCCGTTCTTTATTTACATGAGGTGACTTGTAATATAAATATTCAGCGCAAATGTGGATGAATCACATTTGTACTTCCATTTCCAAAATGTAGACTAATCTATAAAATATTGGAACCCAAAATTTCGAGCTTAATCATTATAAACTTTCACGTTTGTGCTATTTGTGTGAAANTTAATCATTATAAACTTTCACGTTTGTGCTATTTGTGTGAAATTTGCAGTTATAGTTGCTCGCAGAAGGACATTCAATTGGTAATATTTCTTTTTAATTCTTCAGATTTATGCGGTAGAAAAGGTATTAATAACTATAATGACTGCCACAAATTCTAATGCACGAGGGAACAGTTTCCTAGGTGTACCAAGTCATAACGTTAATGAAAGAAAACTGAAACAAAATGCGATTAAATTGGAACTTAAGAGTTATTATTATCAGGTAACCTACTCTATTGACTGCGTTTATCATTTTAATACCATTTCTCTTAAACATTGCGTTAATTTAAACACGAATATTATTTTGTATCGACGTTTTCAGTTCATAAATATTCTTAAATTAATGTTTCATTGGACTCTACGATATTGTAAACGCGCAAAGCACTTATCGTTTACAATATAATTTGTCACACTTTAAAAACGTAATTTGTGGTTTAAGTTTAAACCAGATAAATTACGTTTTTAAAATGTGACAAATTATGTTGTAAATGACAAATTATTTTTTACCGTAAAGTTCATTGGTAAAAATGGAAAGAGGCGTATTTTAACATATGAAACAAAGAACGTTTTTCTACACTTTCAAAATTTTGCTTTATGTTGCACAGTTTAAGAGGTAAAATTAATTTATTTCAGGAAGCTTTTTCGACCACGTGGCGGCCATCTTCAGTGCTTCGAAATGAGATAACGATAAAAAACATTAAATATACACAAATAGTATAATAAAATTGAAGTGAATTGCGTTTGAGTGATAAAGTATTTATTCTATGGTATTCTATAAATTTAAAATTTTTTCTTATTCAACGATATTATGTTTCTATTTTACATTAAAAATTTCTTACAGTTTTCTTCACCCAAATCTCAAAATCAATTCATGCAATATTTTCAGAATTTAAATTGTTTTCACTTTACCGTATTTCATTCTACTTTATCACTCATACGCAATTCACTTCAATTTTTTATATTATTTGTGTACATTTAATGTTTTTCATCGTTATCTCATTTTGTAGCAATGAAGATGGCCGCTATGCGGTGGAAAAAGCATTCTCAAATAAATAATGTAGAAAGAGTGTTTTGCTCTTTCAAAATCTCATCGTCACCTGATGTGATAGGTAAAACGCTTTTGATCATACCTCAACGAAGTTTGGTCTCATCATCTCGTCTGAAGGAGATCGTGAAGGAAATTATTTTTAATTGAAGTGTGATGACAACTGTAAGATAGGGTTATAACGATTTGTGGTGGAAGGGAACTTTAAGTTGTTTTTTTCTCAAAGTGAACAGTGCTTCCGCAATACTATTCTCATTTTCTCATTATATCGTTAATCACTTTTTGCGTTGAATGGTAAGAATTATGTAAGTGTTTCATCGGATCTCGAAATTCAAACACATAATGTTCTCTGATTCATATACGATTAACAAAGTTATTGCATATGAAACGTTTAGCCAGACACACAGCTATTTTTACCTTTTGGGAAACCCTGAGTGTTTTGTCCGTTGGGAGCCATAAATAAATTTGTACCCCTTAATCGCAATATTTCCTTTTACGTGAAAAGTTTGATTTAAAAAAAACATGAATTTCAAAAATTACAAAAAATTTTGCGATAAAAATTATTTTCCCTTGTGTAGTGTAACCATTTGCAATGTCGAAATATTTTAATTATTTTTTTCTTTATAGTAAATAATTATGTTTTACAGAAAAAGTGATAATTTATAGAAATATCATATAATATGTGTAGAAAAATAACAGTCTAATTAATTACGAATGTGCAAGTTTTTTAAGTTCTTTTTTTAAAGGATACTCATGAACTGGCTGTTGTGGACAGAATCTGCAAGGACCGTACTTGAAAAGGAACTGACTAGAGAAGGTGTATTTTTTCGTTCAAAATATTACTTTTTAAATTTTAAAAAGTCTTCAGACAAACATTCAACACAAAAGATGACGGGGGTTGGAACTGTGATCGACCTACATCCCAACAACCCCAACAACTCAAGAGAGTCCGCAACGATTCCTTTTTGATTTTTTAATAAAACGTCTTAAAATATATTTATTTTCTACATCAATTTTTTTATGAAAACAATACAAGAACGACACGGAAGGCATAACCCATTCAAATATATACAGAAACATCAAATTGTTTTTTAAAATACTTTTTGTTAAATACATATACTATACTAAAAAAGCAGTCAATAACTGCTTAAGACCATATTGAAAACAACAAGCTTATTTAACAAATGATTATTCAAATATTTAATGTTTCCAAATTTTATTATGGTGTTTCCAATTACTATTGGCTAAATAAACATCAAAATTAATTTATTTGATTATTTTACCCGAGAAAAATTGCGAGTGTTTCTTCTGCCGTAATATACTTTCTATAATTCGTAAACTGCTTCGCGATTTCAGGTCCCCATTAAATTCAGCAGTATTACATTGAAAAATATCAAAACGTCTTCTTTTTCTATTTATTTTATGAATCTGCGACCTACACTTCTTCCCATCTGTAATACGTAAGATTGACTGCATCCGTGATGGAAGCTCAAAAGCAAATGAGCGTAGGCAGAAATGAAAAAGACAGTTTGATTTCGATTCACTTGGTTGGACTCAGTTATGGAGATCCGATTCACCTTGATTCCGATTGGTTCTGACTGATCCTGATTCGTTTGCTGTAAAGGGAGATTATTACAGGTGATCCCGAATTCAGGGTGCAAACCCTACGGGTTGGTACAGGACACTGTAACAATCATTTATTGTATGGGCGATGAGGCGTCTTGTTGATGCGACTCCACTTGACTCTAGTGAGGATCTCGTCGCTCGAATATCCGTAGCAGCTGCACGTGTGCGTGAAAAACCTCTTTGACATCTTTGAATGTGTGCGTCAATCTCTGCACCGACGCTGTGAAGCATGAATTGACGAAATTTCGAACAGTTATTGTAACATTGCTCTTGTCAACGACACTGTCAATGAACACTTCGCCTTTCCCTTTATCTCCTATTTCTTGTGTTTGCACCTCACATTTACGCCCATAATCTGTATATAAAAATGAATGTTTGTTCGTTTATCCTTTATGCGTTCCTATACTATCATTCGATGGTGCTGAAACTTCGGCAAGTTGTTGTGCACACGCTCCAGAAGATTT
This sequence comes from Laupala kohalensis, assembly GCA_002313205.1. NCBI lineage: Eukaryota > Metazoa > Arthropoda > Insecta > Orthoptera > Trigonidiidae > Laupala > Laupala kohalensis. Next base: position 109,054 of record NNCF01126106.1, read on the forward strand.
CTGAGATAGAACTACTATTCTACAATAGATGGAAGGTAAAACTTTTGGGGCGATTCCTCCTGTGGTAACGATGGTTGATACAAGTAGAATTTGCTGTGGTGGACTAAGTTGATTCGCGATTCCCCTGCCTTTCATTCACAAGCTTCTAAATTCCGATTTCAAAGGGATGAAATAGAGTGACATGGCATTTTTTACGTTTTGCTAAATCCACGAACAATTTAAGAAATCACGTGCTATTTAGTCCACACTAAATTATAACAAACCACATCACACAAAAAAAACCCTCGTTCGAAGCTGGGCAGGGGTGGACAGTTTCTACACAATAATTGATTGTTACAGTATCCTGTACAAATCCTTAATGAATTCGGAATCATTCTGTATAAAGCATCGGCTGACCAGACCCCGCTATCAAGTATTCTCGCCCTGAGCGCAAAGTGAAGCGAAAGCGGGGACGACCGCCAGCGGTTCATTCACATTGACGCAACCTTTGCATTGTGTCGCATTCTTTACATCATCTGTCTCTAATGACGGTCTTTTGTGTGGAGTCGGGAACTGCCGGATTATACGCGCCCACATTCAAGTGTGAAATGGAGACGCAAATTACAGCGATGATTAATGTCGTTCGACTCCTCTGGATTACGTGAGAGTTTTACGAAGCCTATGGTGTTTGCTTCTCTAAAGCGGACGATTAAAGATTGATTTGGGGTGATATGAAGATTTTTTCCCCTTCACTGTTTCCTTCGCTTCGATTGCTTATTCATTTACCAAACAACTTATTCGACCAAATAGATTTAATTTTCCTAAATTTATTTCTTTTCATCAAATAGTTCGACATTGTGAGACTTTATGAGACGTCTCAATGTTTCATTAACGGAATAATAAGAACGCAGACCGGTAAGTAAATAAAAGAACATTCTTAACACACGGTTTTATTAAAATTCAAAATATTATTAATATAGTAATACGGACAACAATTATTTATAGAATTTCAAATAAAATAAAATTAAGTTGAATACAATTCTTTTTGTAATATTTAAAATTAACAATTAAAGGCTGTGTACCTTCCTAAAACATTATAGTAATTAATGTTGAAATTTGTAAGCTAATTTTTACCGTTAATATTGTATTGTAACGCGATAAGAATTCATGTGCTGAACCAAGTCGCTTGCACACGAGCAAGAATGTGAAAATTCGTCTTGAAAATCGATCCGCGAAAGAACATCTAAACTGACGAAATGTTTTTTTAATGCAACTTGAATGCAGGTAATAAACAAGAATAAGACGTATTCGACCTATTAACTCGAAATAATACGTTACAGTCACCGAATAGCATGTAATATGGTGTACAAATTAGAGAACTGTATCCCCTGTTATTTAAAATTATTCCATTGTAGTTTTTAGAATCGACATTAATAATGAAAAATCTTGTAGAAAATAAACTATTTTACGCACATATAATTGAGTTTCACAACAAACACATACACATTTTGATTTTGACTGAAAATGTCAGTGAAATCGGGAAAGAAGAGAGGTATATTCGCTCACGTCGCCTAAACAGTTAAGAGATGGATGGCAACGTCAGATGAATGGCAGCCATTTTGTTCAACTCCAAGAAAAGTCCGCAGCAGCATATGCCTGCATTTTATCCAAAAACCTTTAAAATACTTCAAATGAAGAGTGTAATTCAAGAAGGATAAAATCAATCATCATCAAATTTAATGTTTTTTTTTCTTCATTTACCAAAGATAAAAATCGTCCGTAAATCGTAAAGTTTGGACGAATAGTTTAGATTTTGAAAGCGTTTCAATGAAATGGTGCAGCCGCGCTGCCGCCGCTGGGTCTTTTGCCTCGGAAGCGAAAATTCGACCTGTGCGCTTCTCGGCGAGTTCTTTCGCTGGTGGAACAAGGAAGAAGAATCCCGGGCAACGCCGGGTAATAACTTAGTGTTATATTCATTCGTGAAACATATCTCAGTTGACAATGTTTAGGTTGGGTCAGGTTAGGCACATGGGTGGGACGACTGTTTCTGTTGGGTGAGCTATCTATTGATCAAATTGAGAGAAACTGTGTGAAGAGGATGGGTGGAGACCAATTCAACCCCCCCCCCCCCCCGGGCGACGTTGATTGAGTTCACTAAGTCTTAGATGAACAATAATAAACTTTCTCATATAAGCGTGAGCAACTAAATTGAATTTCAGTTTTCGAATTAGCTTTAAACATATAATAACGATTCCATTTTACACTTTTTTGGACGGAATAATGTACAGGATTTTTAATATAAATGGAAAATATGATAAAATGATGTTTGTATGCGGAATGTACAATGATACGTGCAAAAGGATTCTGCATTTTGACAAAGCCATCCTCGATGTCGAAATTCTTCGGTGGCAAAGGTCAGATAACGTATCTGCAAAGGTCGCATTCTACGGGTGGAGGCAAGAAGCCAAGTCTTCGCGAACATTCGAAACTGAAAGTCGTGACTCGATACGAGAGAAGAAACACCACCCACCAACTTCTGAAAACTGCTTTCCCGACCTTCCAACACACGAGGAGGTCTGCCTTGAGGACGATCTGCTCCTCGATTTATGGGTCACCGCGCGAAGTGCTCGGCCAGTAAATCGAGGTCTTTTGCTGCGTCCGTCTCGCCTGGAGACGTATCAGGAGGATCTGCTGGCGTTGCTTTGTCGCATCTCTGAAGCGGAACGCGGCGAAAGGTCAAGAACTCACCTAAAGTAAGGAGCGCTGTCCTCATCGTGGTCACTGGGCTGTTCACTCGGGGCAACACCTGCAACACCACACACAGGCGGTCACACATGGCTGATAGGCGGCCCACCAGTATACATTTCCCATTATAAAAACAATAAAATGTACTAGTAATGTTATTTTTATTTTTGAACACTCGAATAAAACTTCACTAATACTATTAGTATCCAATATTATCAATATACAATGAAAAGTCTACAAAGAAATGACACCTTCTACAATAAAATTTGACTTTTCATAACAGGTGAATTCTCAAGTAGTGACAAGGTTATTATTTTTAAGAGTAGTGTGTAGTGGTGTAGTTGGTTATACTCTTGTGGAAAAAGATGACAGTCAATAGCTTCCACGTTCCTTCGTGTAGCGTAATGACTCGCTTTCGTCGAACACTCGACCTTCTCCCCCCCCCCTCCCCATGAAATAGAGAAAAAAGACAAACGAATACGAGAGTTCGTTCCCCCGTACTAAGTGTTATGATAACACAATGCATATTTATGACCGAGATACGTCGAGACATATCGTGGTCCCATTGTGTATCTATTACGCATGCAACATTAATTGATCCTCCATTAACATATTCGGAATAATATGCGGAAAATTACCATTCCCCACACGACGCGACGATTCTACTTTTATCTTTCTTGTCGTGTTCTTCAAATGTACTCTTCTTGTGACAGAGAACAAAATTTAAAGATAAATATGTACATATCATTCCTTAGTATGATTTTTATTTGGTTATAATAGCCCCATTTCACCAAATTGTGTTGTATCTGTCAAATTACATTTTGGTAACGTGAGTGGTTGTGAGGGGTCGTGGGTTCGGGTACCGTACAAGTAGAAGCAGTTTCAGTCATAATTTTTTTTCATCACCATCAAAATCCATCCTCTTCCTCATACTCATTGGTTCGCCGTAAGAAAAACCGTGAACTCGTAAATAACTCATCGCATTACGGACCCCGCGAATAATTCGTGAAATTGGAGTAAACGTAGAACTCATTTTTCTGGAAAATGATAATTGATCAATTTGAAATAAATCAACGAAACCCCGAAGTAATTAAAATATGAAACACAAAATTTACGATCCACAAAAATCACGAACTGTTTTCCGCGTGAAATATTTAACAAATATTATTGTGATTTACAAATTAATCAATTAATTGTTCCAAAAGCTGTTAAAGATTGCTCGTAATACGTGTAAAATAATAAACTAATTTTCTCTTCGGTATCAAGCGAGGGGTCATTGCAACAATTCCTATCAAATAGTCCAAAGGAAACTCGAGAAGCATCCGATTACAGAGAAAATGTATACAAAATCACGCATAAAATAATACCTAATAAAAACTCACAAGCGCTGTACATAAGTAATGTTGTATTTGAACCCATTTGTTTAAAGTATGACAATGGTGTAATAAAGTACAGAAGGAAATGTTGAGTTCTGTTTTAAGTGGTACATCAGTGGAAGTGCTCTCTTCCAAAAGAACAGCTGCGAAGAAGAAACGTCATCCCTTATGCAACAGAGCTTCCTGAACGGGAAGACAAGTGCTCTGCGCCTTTTAACGAACATTTTCTCCTCTGCACCAATTGCATTGATATTCATCTCCAACGCGCATTAATTAGGGGTCCGACTCATGCAAATACAAGAGACGAATTCAAATGCGCGAGTTGTAATAATACTTCGTATCATTGTGTCTAATTGACGGTATCTTACAGATTTAATGATGGTAATGACGCTCATCATTAGAGAAACCAAGATTTATATGCAAAAGAAATTTGTCTGACGAATGGAATTTGAAAATGAGGTTGGTATCCTTTTTAGCTACTCAAGCTACAAAGCAGGACATTATTTCTGTGTTATGACATACCTGGACGAAAAATTAAGAAATGGTTGTAAATCATATTCCCGATAGTGTTAATTACGCGTCCACACAAACCACAACCACCAATCATTAAATTGTATGATAGAGTTTCTGAATCGTAGCTTTAAGATAATCCGCTTTAAATTCATAATTACGTTAATTAATTTAATGGAAAAATTTCCCCTCGGTTTAGGCTCTAATGAACCTGGAACTGGGCGTTTTTCACTTGGGTTCATATACTTGAACAAACTACCCAGTTACTCAACAGCAAGTACTTCACAAAATCAATAATTGTTGCCATCAAGTACTGGCTTCAAGTATCTTGGAAACGCAGCGAGTGGAGAGAAATGTCGGGAATAAAGTTAATTTAATGTATTGGAAGATTTTTATGATGAATTGCGCAAAAATAGAAAGGTTTAGTGAAAGGAGAAAGAAGTTATGTAATAAATGAATTAAATACTTTTAATGAATTTATTGTTCGTTTAAAACGAAAAGTAAAGAATGAAACACGAAATTTATTTTAAAATATAAAAAATATTAAGAAGATATTATTTGTCCACTGAACGAATTTAATATGTAAACACTTGAGTGTCAGAGATCAAAGAGAAGACAAGTCTCGACTTCATTAATGACTCAATTCAATTTAAAAGGGCTTTATTTTAACATAAAATATACGATAGGCGGGGCTTACGACCCGGGCGCCTTACAGAGGCCCTAAAATGTGGCATGGGCTGTGAATACTATACTCTAGTATTCACTCTCTATGAACTGAAACAGTAACTAAAAATAGAAATATTAAACGATTTAGATTATTTGGCAGGTAAATGATATCAGTAGCGGAAAAAGAAAATTAACAAGTGTTAATAATAATAAATTTTATACTGTCATGGCTATTTTATTAATTTGTATTTTAATTTTAAATCACAGCTATTGGTACATATACTTAAGTGACTGTTTCGTTCATTTAGCGACGCTGGGAACCACCAAAAAGCAACGGTTAGGGCAAGCGCGCTAAGCATAAAAATCTTCTCATTAATGACTCAATCATTGAAGTCGGTAAACAAGTCAATTATCCCCCCCTCTTGAGTAAATTACTATACGCGTACGCTTTCGCGACTGCAGTCAAATAATAATCGATTGTTCTGAAATGTCGTATCATGATGTTTAAAATACATGTTTCGGCTACCGCACGACGACCGAAATGTCCCCGTGACGCTACACTACGAGGACAGCAAAGTTTCAATTCAATTCCAGGGTTCGTCTTCGACTCGGTCATTGAAGTCTCCAAGAAATAATGTTTCGTAACAAAATCTGGGGAAGAATTCTCTTTCGGATGACTCGACGTAGTCAATGTTCGTGACATTACAGGAGAACCGCAATAGAATAGTGTTCTTGTCGATAGCGTAATACCTATTATATCTCCCGAAAATGACTCGATCATCGCGATTGCTACAAGTCATCGCTCTAGCAGCGTTGTGTAACTCGTGAGCCGGATGCTTCCTTCTGACCGCGATGTGAAAGTGGAATTATCTGTCTTTGTGTCACTTAGTGGAAGACGACGCACTTTCGTTGCGAACAGAACTAGATGTGTATGTGAGAAGAGACCCACTTGGGGCTATTTTATGACCTTCTGTGTGATGGAAGATGAAAGAAGAAAGATCGGAAGAGAGCAGAGATTCCGATAAAGAGTTGAGTAAATGAAGGGATAAGTAAAGCGCTGAATTTCTTTTCCTTCACATAAACACTTCTTTGAAATAGGAAACGCCCATACATAAATATAAATTTAGTTTTTCGAAATTAATTCTTATTAAAATTGGATTTTAACCAAGAAAGCAATTTTCCTGTTTTCAAATTTTTTGTCTCCTATTAAGTCTCTATTTAGAATGACAAAATAGAAATAATTAACGAAAAAATTACATAATTATCTCTTATCTCTTTTATTACTCTCTTTTACATTGCTTTCTTTCTGTCATACATATATTTTTTACAGTACCTTGCGCGAAGTTTTAACATTCCATACTTTCATTCTTATGTTGTTACGCATGTTAAATTCTGTTACGCATTCCGAATCTTAGTTAACGCAGTTAGTCCACGTATTTCCCGTTGCGTATATTTTGCAAACGTTTACTCCCATTTACGTTACGGCATTACCTTCTGGGGTAATTCCGGTCAGAGTATTCAAACTTTCAGAATTCAGAAGAGGAT
>NNCF01126106.1:116331-146591 GCA_002313205.1 Laupala kohalensis
TATTATAACTCGCAGCTAACTTTTTATCTTATCTAGGAATTTTTGCTGAATTTTTTGAATCCGCCTCTGCCTTAGGGCCCTTGATCGGAATTGATGGGATGGTCCCTTGCTTGCTTCCGGAGAGTAAAATGGTTTTTTTTCCCTCCACTGGTCATACGCAGTTTGTACTGTTTTTTGACAATAAAATTTATGCTCTGAAATGATTGGGATTTAAATCGTTTCTTATCAGTCAATTACATACAAAACTTTATTGAAGGTAAATTAAAAAATATAGTATTTAGACCATAAAAAATTAACAGAATTTATTTCATCTCATTTGATTTCTGTAATTTGAAGATTTTGTTGGTTTTGGAAAGAAGAGTAGTATTGACCTCTTTTTCTCAAAAACTTTAGTACCAACATAAAAATAACAATCAACAGTTTGTTTCCGACCATGAAAATTATACATTACAGACATTCTAGGTTATCTCCACAATCATCATAAAACCTCTCCGATAACAGTTTTAAATTCTGGGATGCGGACAACGTCAAAACAATAATGAAAATCATTTAAAATCAATTTAAAATTTAACATCGATATAAATCGCTGTCGGAAAAAGAGAGATCGATCGTCAAAAACAATAACCAAACACACGGATATTTACAAAAATTAAAATATAACATTTCTCATTTTTTCATTTCCTCGTTCTTTAAATATTCGTCCCAATATTTTATTTCGAGATATTGAGTTAAGAAATTTTAGGTCAACGACTCCGAAATTATCATTTATCTATGCCCAAGCTGAAACGCATTTATTTTGGTCAGCCTAATTTCGTTTCTAAATATAAAGTAACAAAACCTTTTGAACAAGGAGAGAATATTTATTATAAGTATGAAATAGTTTAGATAAGAGACCCTTTGAAAGAATTTATATTATTTACAAATCTTTATATTTTTTCTTTATATTACTCATGAGGCATTTATGGATAATAGCATTTCGTTGTACTAAGTTCAATCGGCAACGCTCGTGTATGAATAACTCGTTGTTTGCAAGAGACGTACCATTAAGGATCTCAAAAACCCGTAATTTATATGATCAATTTTTTTACTCAAACGAAAACCATTTCCTTAGCTATTTATGAGGTAAAATCCGATATTTTTTTCGCTACGCAATTGTCGACAACAGATCGTGTATAGACGCAAGAGTTAGTAGGACATCGGAGAGCGGTGACACACAAATAGCATCACTGTTATACTAGATTCAATTGCCAGTTGCAGTTTGCAGTTTCAAACCCTAAATAGAACTCTGGTTGAACCTCCACCCCCTCATTTGTATGTTCCTTATAGTTTTAAAGAGACGACATACTGGAATAGCACCCGATGCGAAGTAGTTATTCTCAACTCAATCTGTGGTAAGAACTTCGTACTTAACAACCCCTTTGTAGCACTTCCTAGACCACCCCAAGCTTTCTACCAGTCAATCATGAACTTTACGTCTGTATAAGGTCCTTTTTAAATTTCGCCATTTTGTTGGTATACAAATGTTATTTTTGGATCGTACACAACATTACGAAAAAGATTAGTCCCAACAATATATGCTTACGAAAAAATCCGAACAAAATAAGAACAGAGTTACTTCGAAATAATTATACAAAAAAATCCTCAAAATAAGATCCCTTAGTATTAATCACTTTTCATCTCTTTCTTTCGCCTTGTGTTACGAGGATTGCACAAATTGAACATGTATACTAATAAAACATTAAAAAAGTCTCGGAGCGGTTGAGGGGAAGAATTGTCAGAAGGATGTCATGCTCTCAGTCGCGACCACACATTTCGTTTAGCGTAATTTCTCATCGAGGGCTGTTATAACATGAATTCTCTGAAAGGAAGTGAAAAGTAGTAAAAGATAAAGAAGTCTTGTTTCACGATCTCGAAGCGCGTAATCCGCCCGATCGACGCTCGCTTCCTCGGGTGGCGCAAGGGGGGGGGGCGGGGGGAGCAAAAGCGCACAGCGGTCGACTGCTCTTGTGTCGCGGGCAACAGATAATTGCGTCTCTTTCTAAACCTTTTTGCAGTGACGGGTTCCGCAGAGCCGTTGTTAATGAGCGCGCGTGGGAACACTCGAAGGGGCGACGGGGTCAGCGGGCGGCGGCGGAGAGAACTACGCTGCTACAGACAGAACATTGCGTGAAGCGTCGATCTTCGCAACGAGCTATGCGTTAATCATCGGTTCTTCCCGCTACTAATAGTTTAATTTCGGAGTAATTATAAGTAGGATTATGGGAAATACTGTAACGTATGATTTGTTGCTGTTGCGATGTGATTGCTTTAATGTTTTCATTTCACGACTCGTCTTTTTTGAGTCTTCAGATTAGCGTAAACACAATAATTGGTCATGAAATTAGAAATAGATTTCCCTTTGCAAATTTACAATACAGGTCGCGATATGATTTCGGTAATTTCATACTGAAAATTACATTTGACATTTCGATTTTACGTCAGATATTCATTCCTTGTACATAAGACTTAATTGCGTTGCTAAAAAGTTTTAGATTCGAACTTCCTATTCAAAGGCAAACAAAGCGGAGAATTATAATTTAAGAACAATATGATCCGAAGCCAAATGTCATTCTGTTTCCTAAAAAGATAATCAAAATTCGAAAAAAAATCAAAGCTCCCCCAAAAATTAAAAAAACAACACTGATTGAATTCTAAAAGCATGCAACGTAGGAAATGAAATAAAAAAATACAGGAAAGTAATTAAAATAATTTAACGGAACTGTGGCAAAAGTCGCTCTCACAGACAAAAATTTTGCTGATAATTATATGAAACTGACACATAATATTAACAAAAATGTTTGATACTCACTATTTCTGGGTGAAATGTTTATCGTATATTTCAATTGTCAAATTGAAGATATGCTAATTAATATTTTACAGTCCTATCCCTAAATCTACATAAAGAATCATATAATTATCTGAGTTCAAAATAAAAGAATAATAAAAAGACTAGTACTTCATTGACATGAAAAATGTTTTTCATTAAACGAGTATATCACATTTCAATGAAATGTTTACAAAAACCAATAAATTAGATATTCACCAAGTATCTTAAAAAATAAAATACTTTGCTTAAAAAACATAACTGCAACTCCTTCCTCCATGGATTCAGAATATATTTTTGATCCTTTTTTTTTTTTTTTTTTCATTGAAATTTCGAAACTTAAAAATTTCCTTTCTTATAGCAAATGAGTAATAAATGATAAAACAAGCCCTAATACTCCAATGACAATGTTCAATTTTGTCCATCATAAGCACTTCACACTAATAATCACGAATTCATTTGCTTCAATGAAAAATTTGGTTGAACGAAAATATTTCACTGTAATGAACAAAGAAGATAGTTTTTTTAATCCGTATTGTCATCTTCCGTTAAAAAACTACGTTGCAACCGTCGATGACGCGCATCACTGAGAAATACAACACACGAACAATCGAAGCAAAAGCATCCTATATGAGGAAGGAGCGCAGCGTGTCCGGATGTCGCGTACCTGGACGGAGAGCACAGCGTCGATGTTGGCGAAGCCACAGGAACCCACGAACTGTCTGCGTACAGAGGCAGACGAACACTAGGGGCGCCGGCGGTGATGCAATCCTCATACATACACTGCGCCCGCCTCCCCCACCACGCAGCAGTGAAAGGCCAACAGCATCCCGACAGCGGAGGTGGTGGCAGCGGTCGGGGCATCTTCACAGACCACTTTCCCTTTCAACGTACAAGGCGGGGGCGGAGAGCGAGCACGTCGCTGCGACAGTGGCTCCTGTGCTTCCGACGGACATCGGTATCTCCCCTAACCCCCCCCCTTCACCTCCAGCATCTCCTCACATGTGGTTGAGGAACACGCGTCGGATTCACGGCTCTCCACTCATTAAAGTCTCCCGGCGTCAGATTCACGTCTTTCGCTCATTAAAGTCTCTCAGCATTAAATTAAATATTTTCGGAAGAAAAAAGTAACAAAATTAACATACACGTTTACGAGACATATGCAATCCTCCGGAAGATTCCTCTTTATTATTCTTTCCAATACATATAATCTGTAAGGGTCGTAATATGTTATTTTGCAACAATTCTCGCAACAAGGTACGTGCCTTCGTGTATGGAAGGAAGCATTTCCATCAGAAATGAAGAAAGTACTTAGTGTTTTATCGAACTAAAACGCACCGGATGTGGCATATGTCTCTCGTTTCTTTCTTAGTAACTTCCCATTTTTTTGTTGGTCTCACTTTCTCCGATGCCCTTCTAAAGGACAAGACATTTGGGAAAGAATCTCGCGGAGAAGTAAAATCTCGAGCGGAGGATAAGAGAGTGGAGGAGCAGGATATTAGCGAAAGCTAAAGATCCTTCTCTAAAAAACACAGTTTTATTCTCTATCGTTATGCGGCTGTAGGTGGTAACAACCCTACCATAAAGTCGACCCCCAAAAGATATCCCACTGCACGTGGGATAGCAGATCGTCAATCTTTTCCCAAGGCGTGGTAATAGCATTCCAGTCGTTAGCAATATTCAGTCAGATGGACCGTGGAAGCCTTTATCCTCAGGGCCAATTGAGCCTCCAGCTACACCGGGAGAAAGCCTTACGTACATAACTTTCTGACACCTGCCTCGCAACTTCACAGCCCTCGACAAAGATCAAATGTGAACCCGTTACGCAACCAAAATGTACAAAAATGTGTGTACGTAGGATGCGCTCTTCCTCGTTTCCACTCGCCGAGTGTTTGTGTTTCATTGCATTGTTCATCTCTTTCCGTAAGGCATAACCAATCACAACGCAGTGTATATGTTTGCGCGCTACGTCATCAGTCGTACATTAGGTGTTACGTAGTCGAGTGATATAAACGATGTCTCCAATGCCCGTTTCGTGATTCCCCCTCTCGAAGATGTTCATTGCTGCATTTTACAGTGGCGTCTCTCCGACCTTTCGTAACGGAACTCGTGGTACTTACTTGCAGATGTTGGCATTTGTTGCGAGGGGACGACGCTGCGGAGAGAAAATCCCTGGTATTTAGATGGACAGACATCTAGTTGATGAATTCCATAAATCTTCTTTTCTTTCGTGATACAGAATTACTGTCCTTTTCTATGCCTCGACGTACAAAACCCACTGTACTCCCAAAGAACTGGGTGCTATTGCTCAAACCCAAAAGAGTTGTTTAAGGATATTTAGAGACATTTACTATTTTACGAACTCAACACACAGTTTAAATAATACTTAGAAAGTGAATTTCTTTTAATAAACATTTAGTGACCTTTTAAATAAACTTGTTTACATTATAACACCCGCACACGACATTCCAACCCGAGTTCAGGTCATCCTAAGGTGTTTATTTCTTTTAATATTATTTTAGTAAAAATAGTAAGAATCCTAAGCAGGGGAATTTATTTGTTTTATATTAAGTATTATCAATTCAGATGATTGATAGGACCTAATATTTTTTAAACGTGAACTTTCAAAGCGGTACCGTTTAAAGTAATTAATTAATTCCGGTACTCAAATGATAACCTTTCAATTTACAATTTACGTTTGTATTACTTTGATGATTGGCTAAACAAACGAATAACAAGAAAGGCGAACAAAAAGCTAGGTTACTTTAAATATTACTACCAAATACTTTGTGCAAAAATTGGTCGCTTGAGATTTATGATTCAAGTCGCATTCTATTCAATGTTCTGGAATCGCTAACAATTATATTAGACCTTAACGATTTCTGAACAATTTATCAAAGGAGAAAAGAAATATAGAATTTCTTCTTTGCAATTCTGGACGTTGAGTAGAATCAATCCTAAATGAGGGACAAAGCGATTTATATCTAGTTACCATTTTTTACTGCATTTTTGCTTTTCAAACGATTTAATGGCTTTTGGTTCCAACCATATTTCACACGTAGTCAGCCTCGCACAGACGTATCGGGAGAAAGTGTGAGTCCGAGGCAATAACGAAACACAATTACCATACGAATTACTGAAATCAATTAATATTATTAGGTATTTTATTCATGGCTTCATTTAAAACCAATTCATTGATTTGGATTCAGAGATTATTGAAGAAATGAAATTTTATTTGTTTTATCACGTCGTACGAGTTTTCTAATAAGAGATAAAAACGAAAAAAACTTGACGTGATTAGTAGAAATAGTGGAATAGCTATTTACGCTTAGTTTCTTAAAATGTAAATGTTAAAATAATAATATTATTTTGAGACAGAATAGCCAAAAATAAAGACCTTTACCAATTCAATCGGTATTCCCAAAACGTTACTGAACAAATTGCGATTTTCTCGGTCACCCTACTGCGAAGTGTTTGAGAATAAGACACATAATTCAACCATAATTTTAAAACAAAATATGAAATATTTCGAAGATGTGATGCAGTATGTTTGACACTGAGGAAAAAAGTTATTGGAACTGACAATGAAACTGGGACAATTGAATACAACCATTTGTAAAGGAGAAAATAGTGAACAAAAATCAAGGGAAAAATTTTGTATTTAAGATTTAAAACATAAGTTACAAGTATCTTTTATTGATTGTAACAAATAAAGAAATAGTACTCAAATAGATGGTCATGCATGGTCATCATGAGTGCGAAAAGGCCATGTAATAAGATCAAAAATAAGTATGAAAACATCCTCTTTTTATAGAATTAATTTAATACTTCCCTCATAAAAAGTTTACATGCAATAATAAATATCATCAGAATATCATTTATATAAGTTTCTGATATTACAAAATTTCACCCACGAAAAGTTTTTATCTAAATTAATTATATCCGTCCTCTATTGGAATGTCACAAATTTCATGTCTGCTTCCATCGTAAACTGTAAATTCTTTTATTTTCAAATTGGACTGAATATATGTTTAAGTGCAATTCAAACGTCGATTTATTTTCTGTAGACCTCTAAACTCTAAACATTTTTATTATTTCTAGGAATATTCTATGGACGTCACTCAACTTATTTGTGAAATTGAAATATCCATTCTATCCACATTAACATGTAAATTATTCGTTATTTAGTTCGAAGATACAATTCATGAATTTTCCTTCCCTTCGTTGTGTGTTACGGTCTCCGTTGACGTTGGTGTAGGAATGTCCGTAAAGCTCTTTATTAACAAACATACATATACATTACTCGTAACAACCCTGAATGTTAATTTTCTTTCCCGTACAGATAGCCTTTGCGTACGCTTCCTACTGTCGGACTTTTTATTACAGACCCCCGACTTCTTATAGCTGTAGGTAGAACAAAAAAGCGCAGAAAAACGCTTACCACCATTAAATTTATAATTTTGTTTTGCATAAACACATGCGAAAAATTTGTTTTTATTAATTAATATTAATTTTTTTAAACCTAAAATGTATCAAAAAGCGTGATATTTTTGCGGTTTTTGCCGATACGTCGACTTCATTATTTTTTATAAAATAAACTAAGAGTGACAAAAATAATTCTTATTCAGTAATGAGTTATTAATTTTTCCGAAAACACTACTAAAACGTCTAGACACATTATTAGGAAATAAAATTTATACTGTCGCACTCAGAAGAATGCCATGATCTCGTTACAATTAACTGTAAACGTTTGATAATAAAACGTGATAAATAAAATCATGTTTTCAATTAGCGACCAGTGACGGCTTTCAGTCTCGCGCGTTGTTGCCGCGCGTATCACTCCACTGACTAGTATAGTTTTGTCAGCTGTCAGCCTGTTGACTGAATGCGGCACTGGCAACAACGCGCGAGACGAAAATGCACCGCTGACAGAATATTCAAAACATGGTTTTATTTATCACTTGCTGGAGGTTACACAAGTAGTTTTAAACGTTGACATTTAATTGTAACGTGATCATGGCATTCTTCTGAGTGCGACAGAATAAATTTTATCCCTAAAAAATGTGCCTGGTCGTTTTAGCAGTGTTTTCGGAAAAATTAATAACTCATTACATTTTGCATGTAGAAGGTCGAAATTTTGAAATGTTGTCACAACAGTTAACATTCGCTGAATAAGAATAATTTTTGATACTTTTAGTTTATTTTCATAGAAAATTGTAAGTAAACGTATCGAAAGAAAACGGTAAAGATTTCGCGTTTTTTGAAACATTTTTGTTTTAAAAACTCTATTATTCATTTTTAGAACCATATTTTTAACTTGAGTATAAGCAGAAGAACATGACAAACTTAATGGTGTTAGTTAGTTTTTTTTTCTACGATTTTTTGTGGCATCTACTGCAGTTCAAAGTGAGGGATCTATAATAAAAAATCCGTTAATAGCAGCATTTTTAATGAAGTTCAAATATTTATAGCGATTGTGGTAGAGACGTGTATCATCCACGTCAGTTTTTCTCGGTTTCTACAAAATAATTTTCACAAGAATGGTTGAAATAGGTTAAGTTGACGTGACTACACACTATTTACATACATACAATTACTTTTATTTATATTAAGATTAACGACGAACTTCAAGGGCATTTATGCATCTATGCGTGGCTTCAGGGCTGCAAAGAGATATAAGAGTATTTGAACCGCAGAAACCTCAGGCAAACCTAACATTTTATTTGCAGAAATTGAATCGCACTATTCATACAAGTAGGAAAACTAATAACCGTTCCTATGAAGTTCATTTCTCTCACATATAACATTTTACAAAGGGAACGAAAATATTCGGCAGGAAAGATACAACTCATATAAATGATGTATTGTATTACTTTAAGTAAAGTTTTCTTCTCTTCCTCCTGATATTGACGTATGAAACGGTACAAGTTTCCATAGCTACGCTATCACAACGCGCAGTTGCGGATACAAGGATTGGGGGGGGGGGCACAGTGAGAGCATGCCCCTCCCAAAACCGAGATGCGAAATTTAACTGTTTCTAGCATATTCGCACTCCAACGAGATTCCGAGCCACTTATCTAATAGAAAATAACCTCGTTAAAATCTACTATAGAAAGATAAAAGAAAAAATATATATCATACAAAACAGAAAATATATAAATTTAAATGGGATATTGGTACTTTATTAGAACTATACATTAATGATGGAAATATTTCATTGGTGTTCTTATACAACTTGTAATAACGACATTTTACGATTCATGAATGATAGGCAATAAAATTGATCGTTACGTTCAGTTATAAAATAGCATTGGGACAACAATATTAGCGTATACCAATAATGTTCATTGTATATACGCCCAATAAAATACCTACTGACACTTCATTTTCAGTGATTCCAGAAAGTTCATGATATTTGCGTTATGGAATGAGGGAGCAAATTTTTTTATTTAATACACATGAATGGATATAATTGAGTCATCGGGTTTAAAATATAGGTACATTATTTTTCCTTACTGCCATTATGAGTTTGAATCAGTTTTCTAGAGTCCTATTTGAAATGAAATACAATTTCGATAGTATTCATACTGCCTTGTAATATTTGCCATTATTCTAAATACCACTAAAGTTATTTTTCAAATTTTGTCATTTACTGTGAATATATTTTTTTTGTTAAAAAATAGGACCTAGCATTGGAGCTGGTTTTGAAATCAGACGACTAAATTTATTTTCCAAAATTAATATTTTCAAAAGTCATTATTCGTATAAAGAAAATGGATTTGTAAAATTATTTTAGAATTTTCTTGATTCTCTTTGAATTCACATTACTTGTTTATTATTCTCTATCTCCACTAAATTCAATACTTACGCGCAACTACTCAAAAAACCTTCGCTTGAAAAAACATGTTTACAGCGTCGTAGTCTCTCACTCGAAGCACAGGATATGAGCTATATTGCTGTGCGATCGCTTCGTAACATCTATAGTATTGCAATAAAATTCAATTTCAAACAAGAATAAAAAGCTCCAACTAACTCACACTCACGAAATACATTTCTACCGTTTTCCTTCAATATCATTAATTCCTTGGAAGAGAAATTGACCAACAAATGAAAGTTAATTACTAATCCTAGAAATAGTTTTTTGTCAATACATAGCAGGGCACTCTATATTGAAGTGAAATTTCTTTTCACCTTTTTAATTTTTAATGTTAAAGTCTTCCTCAATCCAAGAAACTTTTCGGATAACATTAAAAGAAATACGAATTTAAATACATTTGTTGATACTTGGAAAAACCAATTCACTATATCACAAACTTTTATTATCTATTGATGATGAAACTTATATTTCATTTATAATTATGGATTCATTTTGAACGTTGGAGATTTTACCCCCTTCTTCGCAAACAAGCTCCGAGCGTAGGTATCCAATCTCCTAGAAATCGACCACGATGTGACGTGATTCGCTACCTCATGCTCATCGTATGGGACAAACTCGGGGTGATTTCCCATTTTTACGGTCAAATTGAATTGGCACATACTAGAAGGGTCTCTGTCAAGTCAATCTAGTTTTGAGGAAAAAAAAAGAAAATTCTTGACAATAGAATAAGCAGTGAAAATAAAATGCAAATACCATGAGGTAGATTTGGTATCGCTGAACACTTATATGAAGGAAAACCATGTTTTAAGTTTTGTTAAAAATATTTAAAGTGCTGGACTGATGCTCTTTCAGTATTTGATGGGTTTTCCAACAAATCATTATATTAAAAATCATCTTTTTGGCTTATTTTCCGAGATATAATTAGAGCCGTTTGCTGTTTTTCGTACACAGGGTTAAAAAAGAAAAAAAAAATTGACTATTCAAATACAGTGTTCTATAAATTAAAAAGTTTTAAAAATTATGAAAAATAGAAAGGAAAAGAGAGAAAGTCACCCACATCGCATGGAACAGTCTCGGCTTCCGCCTTCGTCAGAAAATGAACCGATTCTTCTCTCTCCGGTTCACGTTCACTGACCGTCAGATGAAGGAAAGAAAAGTAGGAGGGAAGTTTGAATTTGAATTTAGAAGAATTTACAGTTGTCTATTTAAAGGAGGGACCAGATGAAACCTAAATTCACGAGATTTTACGTCTATGGATTGGGAATGTAAGGGATGAATTTTGTGTGTTTTATTTTCCATCATTCATTAACTTTAAAATATATATTTTAACTGACTGATTGGCATTGATTATGATTTAACTAATTATTATTTAAGTACGCATAACCCAAACTATTAAAGATAGAAAAATGAAATATGAACAGTAGGTGATGTGAAATTATGAGGAATTTTTATGTAAATTATTAATTGAAAATTAAAACACTATAGTTATTTAACCCGCATTGAATTGAAAAGATCGATGATTTCTGCACATTTACGAAGCACAAAGACTATATCTTATTTATCACCATGTCTGAGTTCATGTGTGTTTTAATTTTTGACACAGTCCAATAAAGAGAACGCTGTCGGAATCACAACGAAGTGAATGGGGTTTGCAATTCGTCTTCATCGCTTGTGTGAGGGGATTACTTCACTGAGAGAATGTATATCTACGCTCCATTACAACCCATTAAAACGCCGTGAACCTCTACTTTTCTGAGAAGGTCTCACGTGAATGAGGCAGACGCTGAAGATATTTATCGCAGAAACTAGGGTTTCCCAAATCTAGACTCGTGCCAAAAGGAAGAACGCTGGTATATCGTGTTATGAGTGACGGGAAAATGATTCATTCGTGATGCAAGACTGCTCTCATTCAGATTTTACTGGTATCAGATTCTTTCAACGACATTTGCAGACCCTGAAATGGATTTGGTCGACGGAGAGAGATGGCGTCGTAACTGTCGATTTATCAAAATACCATCTTTCATTGAGGTTTTCCTTCAAAGAAGATGAAAATGATTAAGGGTAAGAAGGACTGTTCTCATTCCAGGCAAATTTTGCGTCATTTTTACACACCCCTAGCCGAAACTTCGACCTTCGAGACGACTGCAAAAATAGAAATTGTGGAAACTTTGGTGCAAAATGCAAATTTAAGGCAATTTATGATTCTCTAAGTACAGTTAGGTTATACCACACAAACCTGCTAGCCCTTTTCATACTTATAATAAAAGTAATATCGTTTCAATATTATCAGATACTGTTTTTCTCTTTCTAGTAGCCATTGGTAACCTTCCAAAATTAATTCAGGGCAGGGAACATAGTTAAATTTTTCGGCAAAAATACTTCTACTAATATTTGTTAAAATATGTATACAAATATCACGACAAATTTTCAGAACGACGCTTCTGACTAAGAAATGTAATGAATCTCATGTAGAGCATCTCGTTCGATTATCATGTAAATCTTCCCCTTGTTTTGAAAGTTAAAAGTGCAATGTTTCAAACTATTTGCAAAACGAAACATAAAGCGTGGCATCTCATTTTCTAAGAGATGAGAAACAATAATAGAATGAAACATAAGGACCATCCGTAACATATGAAATGACTCACACGGGAAAAGATGTCCCGTTTCCATTTCATCTCGTATCATGATGAGAATTTGATGTTGTAATATTTTTTCAGAAGACAAGGGATTATGTAATATCGTAGCATCGGGTTCCAAACGTGTGCAAGTTGATCTACTACATTCCACTTGTATTGTTGTATTTGTAAATGTAACGTACTATTGAAGCTTATCTACATGGAGCGATAGGAGGTAGGAGTTAGGTGGTAGGCCATTGTTAGTAGGTGGGTCGCTTACCTGGGTTTACCAACAACGTGGCCCACGTTGAGGGGTTAGTAGAAGTAGTTAGTAATAGTTAGAGTTATTGATACTAGCAGGATCTGGATAGGGGAACGAAGGTTGGCTTTTCAGTAGTAACAGCTGTATGAACTGTGACATTCATGTGAAAAGCCCCATCGGGAATCGAAACTGGGATGACTTGGCGAGAAGCGACAACACTGCCACCTGCGCCACCGGTGGGGCGACATTCCACTTGGTAAAGTGAGTGAAGAACTCTTGTTAATGAGAAAATGCGTGCTCGCTCACCGCATTGCCACGCAAGGAAAGCAAGTGGCATTCTCTACGAAGCAGAATCCTATAATCTTAAGCGAGCAATAATTGTTTGTGAACACTTAATTTTTTCCCTCTCGGGGCCAGCATCAACGATTTCAATGAATTTCATAGCATAAAGTGTAGGATGATTCCTAAAATATATACCTTTGAAATATTGTACCCTCACATTTTGTTTTATATCTTCAAATAAGATTTCCACAACAATTTCACATTAAAAAAATATATTTTAGGAGTCACTGTCAAGCTTGAAATGTCAAGTTTGGTAGTGACACCTAAAATACATTTCAAAATCTCAAACTTATGATAATAATAAATTTATTGTCAAAAAACAGTAAAGACTGCGTATGACCACGTGGAGGACAATAAACTAATTTACTCTCCGGAAGCAAGCAAGGGACCATCCCATCAATTCCGATCAAGGGCCCTAAGGCAGAGGCGGATTCAAACATTTCTGCAAAAGTTCCTAGATAAGATAAAAAGTTAGCTGCGACTTATAATACATATATAATGTCAATATGTTTGTAATTTAACGCAAATATGTTTGTAAATTTACATGTACAAGTTATTATCGAACTACATATTATTCTGAGTATAGTGTTTAAAAATCATAAGAGTTAAAAAAACACTAAATTCATGATTTATTGTTACAATAAACACGCCCCTAGACAAAGCCTAGAGAACCTGTATAAGAAATTCGCCTCTACCCGAAGGAAAAACGGAGAAAAACCCGGGCCAGGATGGGGCTACAGAATTAATGTACACAACCGTGCCAAAGTTGAGTTCACATAAAACTAAATTAATATGAGCCATACGGCAACACAACCATGCAAGAAAATAGTTTTTGAAATTGTTATAAGTTGTTTAAAAAGTACTACAGCAATGGCGTGATAAAGCACAAGACGAATTTAACTTTTGTTAAAATCAATAAATTCTTTTACAGTGTAGAAGCACTGGTGCAGGAGGTAGTTTTTAACCGCGGATTTGAAGATATTCAATTTCATAATATCTTTTATATTCTTGGGCAGGGAATTATATAGAACGATTCCCGAATGATAAGGTCCTTTTTGGCAAAGAGTGGTTGACACTCTAGGGTGATGAATATTATTCCTATTGCGAGTATTGTGTTCGTGAACGAGACTGTTTAGTATAAAGCAAGGGTGGTGTTTCAGTAATTCGGTCTTAACAAACAAGGCCGTTTCATAAATATAAATGCAGGGAAGTGTTAAGATATTTAATTCCTTGAATAAAGGTTTACAAGAGTTTCGGGGGTGAGATTTACAAATTATCCGAACTATCCTCTTCTGAATTCTGAAAGTTTGAATACTCTGACCGGAATTACCCCAGAAGGTAATGCCGTAACGTAAATGGGAGTAAACGTTTGCAAAATATACGCAACGGGAAATACGTGGACTAACTGCGTTAACTAAGATTCGGAATGCGTAACACAATTTGCTTAATTGGGAATTAAGATTGTCAATGTGACAATTCCATTTGAGGTTGTCTTGAATATGGAGACCTAAGAATTTTGTATTCGTAACAGTTTTTAACTGTGTTCCGTTTAAAGAAAGAGAAATCTGGGGTAAAGATTTTGTCATACTATTGTGAAATGACATAGACACTATTTTGTCAGTGTTTACAATGAGACGATTTGCATGGAACCAAGTCGAATGATTAGACAAAACATTTTGAGCATTGGCGTGTTTACATAGTAAATTAGTGTCATCAGCAAAAAGAACCATTTTGCAATCTGATGTGGATGATGACATGTCGTTCACATACAATAAAAAGAGTATAGGGCCGAGAATTGATCCTTGGGGTACNTGGAAATCGTATGTTAGAAATAAATAAATTGGAAAAGTATGCCGTAAAAATTAAAAAATAACCTGATATTATAATAAACACCCTAACAGGGATGGAGAATTATAATAAACACCCTAACAGGGTTATGGGATGAAGAATCGATCTAGCGTAGCATAATTGTTGAGTAGAATCATTTCGGTACTTTTTAATTATTAGAGTTTATACATATATTTTATATATAAAATGTCTTCTGGACCAAATCTAAAAAAAAATATTGAAATTTATTTGTACTGTGTATACTGCAACCCAAATAGGAGGAGAAAAACCGACGAAACTTTGAGTTCCTTGTTAGAGCTGGTAACGAACTCTTTCCAGCGAGTGGCGTCAACAACTGTGACGATGCGAAGTCATCGAAGCACTAGTAAGTTGTGTTTTTCAATCGAGAGACGAGTTACCCATAGTTCCACATATTTCTGTAAATAAATGCTACAACCTGCGTCATAAGGAGAGACTATGCCTCACAGAGAAACAATAAACGTTTCCTTTCAAATAATGTTTGCATGCTAAGATAAATTCCTTGTTGAGGCAAATCAGGTTACATCAAAGAAGGTTAACCTTTTGGGCTTTAGTTTGTGAAATACGGAAGACGAAATCAGAATCCACTATATTGGCTCGCTATTTTAACGCGTTTCTTAATACACCTACCTTTTGGTGACTCCTACATTCAATTGTAGGGAATTAATGTAGAAGCTCAAAAACATATTCTGATCTCAATAAAGTGTTCTTTATTTTGTAATAGCATCGCGCATTATACTTAAATTTGAACGTTTTGCTTTCTAGATAAGTGAAAAAGATTTATAAAACATGAAATTTAAAAACGCCAATAGATGTTTGGAAAAGAGGCATAATGAAGGAAACTGAAAGAGGCCATTTTCAGAAACGTCATATAATTCTCTCAAATTAAGTGAATACTTGTTCGAAGTGATTTAATAGTGAACATCGTGGTGAGGTAGTAGACTCACACGTGGAGCGGTAAATTTAAATTTGGTAAGAAATATTCTCAAATGACTTGCTGTAATGTTTCTAAGTTATGAAATAATTATTCACGACAAAATCTTGTTATTGAGTGGACATCGGTAACTCTGTTCATGAGGGCCAGAGTAATTTTCTCAAAAAAATATAGCAGTTCATTATATTTCAATGAGATTATGTTGAACATGAGGATAATCGAATTCGCTTAATTAATCGAGTAATAAAGATACTGTGTACCTCGAAGTTCACAGCTCGCGAAATAAAAGAAGTTTATGGCGTCTGTATATTGAATTCAGTTTGTAAATATTTGTGAAACAGGCAGATTAATTAAGAAATTTTATTTTCATTTTAATGGTTAATTTACTTGTTAATGACATTAAGGTAATTAGGTGAATTAACAAGCACGTGGGCAGAACCATAATGCCCGTTGTGTTGTGCAAGCAACGGGGAATCTCCCCAATGATTAACACAAAAAATATTTCAGAAAATTTTATTGTGTAAAGAATGAAAATATAAAACCCTCTATGTCTTTAAAGGATCGTAGAGAGAGGTCAATTTTTTCAAAACTCCCCCAAAAAGTTTGCAATTTTTCACATTTTTCGTCTAGTGACTTGGGTATTGATCCTAGGCAAAACAGTCTAATGAGCGAGTTGTAAGTTTTACAAAGGTCTGCAAAACAGAACATGGTAGGTCTAAATCCGTAATTCGTTTTTGCAACAACAAAAAACTCGAAAAAACATGTTTTTGTATTTTGCAATAAGTATTAAAAAGAGCAGTTCTCCTTTACTGTTTTTTTTTTGGTTTTAAGGGGTAGTCCTTGCAATTACAAAAACACCGATATAATAATGCGCGCTGAACGTTTATTAGTTGCCGAGATTCATTTAAATATTCATCTTTAAAATTTTTGTTGACAATTTTTTCAATTGCCGCATTTCGCCAAAAACGGTTGCAATGTTCTAAACTAAGATGAATATTATTTTAATACCAATAAAAGAAATGTAAATATTACAAATTTACAGGCTAAAAATCGACGCCAACAAAAAAGAAAACTATACAATTTTGTATTTTTTTAAAACAAACAACTTTTATTCAAAGAGTTTTTGGTTAAAATCAATTTTTGTCAAATTACACAAATCAGTCTATTTTGCAATAAAAATTCTTTTTTGTATCAAATTTTGCATCTGTTTGACAAAACTGAAAATGCACTTTAATAAGTTACATCACATTTTTATAAGTGATTACATTTGGTTCATAAATAATGGAGATAATGCATTTTTTGATGCAGAGTGATTTTGAAGTTGGGCGACCAGTTGCAAAGCGAGAGATATCGAGAGAAATGGAAGATGCGTTTCACCCACCACATTTACTATTTTACGCGCCTTTCATTTATGCAACTTGTTTAAACTATTTCGCTGTAATTATTTACAAAATCATTGCAGATCACAAAAAAATAACTTATTATTTATCGAAAAATCGTTCAACTTATTTTTTATTTGTAATGAACAAAATCTTACTGATTTTTCTTAATCGCTAAATCTACTCCCATTGGGCATAATTTTTGTTTATACTATATTTGCGAAATATATCCAGACTTAAATCTGTTAAAATGAGAAATTATCACAGCTAATAGCGGAAAATCTTGCTTAAATTGTATAGTACTTTTTTTCTGAAATATCTTCACTAGTCAAATAAAACGAAGTGAAGAGAAACGAAGAAGATGTCGGAAAAGAAGAATCAAAACTCGTGAAAAAGATGAGACAAAATGTCCAACATGACAGCGTCATGTGTGAAACTAAGACACAGCTACTCTCCTTTCATCGTCTACTTTCAACTGGAAGGAACTTTCAACTCGCACGAGCTAAGCAAAGTATTTACCCGTCACTTCGTTCATTCTTCACCGTCACGGTTGTCTTCTGTAATGAATAAAACTGTAGCAAAATGTTTCCAATTCCGAAAGAAATCACGTGTATCATAATTCCGTTATGTTAAAAGTATTTTTTTTTAAATGTAAATTCGACCCCTCTGCCTCGATCGATATTGACGAGGTGGTCCCTCGCTTGCTTCCGGAGAGTAAATTAGTTTGATAATAAATTATTTATTGATTAGCGTCTTTCAGAGAACGTTGATATTGAGAGGATTTTCAAAGTGTCAGGTGTATAATGCAGGACAAGAGCAGGTCTTTATATTTTCCATGACGCTTTAGTTAGCAAGGTCCTTCTCGGTGGAGTGTGGTCGCAAGGTTTGGTCGGTGAATATCGTAGATATTTTCATTATTGTACTAGTGTATTATTGTAACAGAGAGGGTTTGTGCATGAATGCAAGGTTCCTGAGAAATTAGTTTTTTACAAGTCGCAACGCTTCATGAACATGCAAATAATCTACTCACAGGATATTTCATTCCGTTTGCAAATATCAACAAGGAAATTGCGGTTAAGCTATTGTTATAAGAAGGGCCCGGGGCCTCTGAAAGACTCTGCAAACGTGCTTAAATTTCTGAGTCTGGTGCTCATCTGGTTCTCTGTATATTATCATTTTTACTACAATCTCTTTGGACATTACCTTTTTCTATCTTCACAACAGGTGTATTTCCGTTTTGCAACGTTTCGGACTTAGTTCTGTCAACGTCCGCCTTCAAGCGTCCGGTATTCGAACCAGGGTTCTTGGTGCTTAAGGCGAGGACGTCACCACTGGGCCACTTACATATACATTTAATAAAAATTTGTATTTTGAGACCACTATTTACTCAATTTGGTGCCAAACGAAGTATACGAGAGAAAAATTGAGGTCACTTGTGAGGTGCTTCACAAAATCAGTTGAAAATATAATCGAGAAACTAAAGCTAAATTAGTTAGAGATTACTCAATTAATACAATAAAAATTAAATAAGTTAGTTGATACAGTATTTTTCGCATTTTGTACTATATTATATCTGTGAAACTAGCAAACTAAGTAATTATACCAAAATATTATTGGTTAAAAAAACACAATTTGCAAGTTGAACTACTGTTATTTACTGAAAACTGATCATAAATATAATCTTTTAGTTTTAGAATTTAAGGTGGGAGCATGCCTGGGTTACACAACCACTTAACTAGTTATGAAACTTTCAAGGATGTTATCTATTCTTTTTATATTCAAAATAATTATTATAACAGTAGCTGCAAATTGTTCATTATACCGTTTAAATGGTTTCTAGTTTTGCAACAGTTTTCGTTGAATAACTTTTTCTTACTCGTCCGGAAACGCAAAGGCTTCCGTATTTGCTCTTTTCCATATTAGTTACATTTGGATAGTTTTTTAAAATATCGATTCGATTAAAAATTACGTGAGAATTTATTTTAAAACAGTGGCTTTATCCATTAGAGCCTGTATAACGTCAAGATGGTTTTAGTGAAATATTAGCCCCGCTATGAGCACGTCGTTGTTAGATACTAGTTTATTTTTTCACTAGCTGACTGCCCGGCGTAGCTCGGGATTTTTATAAGATTAATCTTCTTTTTCTCTGGAAAAAAAATCTATATAATTTGTAAGATAAAAATACTTTTACTAACTGGTTTTTAAAAACATGTTCAAATTTGTATCAATACAAATTTAATACAAATCTTGACTTATACAATACACCGTATCGTGGGATAAGCGCAGATCGAATTTTCGCATCAGTGGTATGACGCGGCTGTATTAAAATTGTTGCAAAATCTAAACTATTTGTAGAAATTTTATGATTTATAGTCTTTTTTATCTTTCTTAAATGCACAGAGCAAATAATTGATTAAATTTGATGATGATTGATTTTTTTCTTTCTTAAATTACTCTCCTTAATTTGAGGAATTTTAACACCTCTATTTTTTATAACGTTTTATCGATGATTTAGGTCAATTTTTATATATAGACTAACGCAATCGGGTATTTTCTTTTGTAAAAACCATTAAGGCAAATACTATTACCGTTCATAGTTGGCACCTATCTCTAATAATTTCGTCAGATCGATTCAGTGGTTTAATTGAAATCAGACACACTTTCGCGTGACGCACTTTGTGTATTAGTAGTAGCGTCGCCCGGGATTATTCTCAGGCGAATCTTCTGTTACTCAAGAAAATATAAAATCTATCTATATTGTAAGATAATTTTACTTACTGGATTTTAAAAAGATGTACAGTATCCTAATTTTTCAATTTCGTAATAATGCAAATTTAATACAAAACTTCACTATATACACTACAGCATCTCGCGGGAACCGCGCCGGTCGAATTTTCGCTTCCTTGGCGTGACGCGACTGCACCACGTCATTAAAATTCTTGTAAAATCTAAACTATTCGTCCAAATTTTACGATTAAAGGTGTCCTTTATCTTTTTAAATACACAAAATAAATATTCCATTAAATATGGTGATGATTGATTTTTTCCATCTTTAATTGTTTTCTGAAATTGAAGTTTTTAACACTTCTATTTTTAATAATGTTTTATCGATAATTTTGGGTAATTTTTGTAGATAGATCTACGCTGTAACGGACCTCTTTGAAGAACACTTTGAAGCAAACAATATTGCCATTCATAGTTCGTACCTATCTCTAACTATTTAGGTAGCGTAAGCAAATATAACTATCTTTTTCCCGATTTTATCGAGTAATTTCTATCATATTAAAAACAAAAGTTAGCCAATGTTCATCTAAAGAATCTCCTTTTCATCGCGATGGGTTCAGTGGTTTAGTCGTGATCAGGTAGCAACCGACAGACACACTTTCGTGTTTCGCATTTATATGTTGGTACGGATCCAAAAAATCCATGTCATTAAAAACAGATGCCAAATCGCTCACCTTAAGGCAGTATTAGCGTACGTAGAATTAAATCACTAAAAATATCTTACATCAGTGTGTTATACTATTCTATTACCTGATAGTTGGAAATTAAATCTTTTTTTTTTTCATTATTATAATTCTTAATATTGGGGAATAATGAATGATACATCTGAGAATGATATTTAACTCTTTCCCAGGTGAGATGCGTAAACATTTACTTTCTGTGATTTCTATTTGAAAAACATACCTCATCTAAAAACTAAATAAAAAAAATTGCAACTATAATTGATGGACGGACGCTCTCATTTACAAAGAAAGACCAACTTTTAAATCACGAAATTCATTTTGATTTGTAGTAAATTATCCTTTGTAGTATTTTATCTATAGGTCAGCGGATATCTGAGAAAAATATTTCATCTTTTCTGAGGTGAGTGGCGCAAATGAAGACACCGTGGCGTACGGCCGTCATGTTTTTACGTGCGCTTATGCAGTTCAGACTGGTGAAGCGACTTCCTCAAACTTGTTTATACTGAAAGATAGAAATTGAATCATGTTTTTTCTTCATTGTCAGTAATTTTGGTGCGCTTTATTACAATTAGAGTAAAAATAAAGAAACCAATTCTACATCTAAGTGATTTGACTAACTTGGAGTGCTGATCCCAACTTCATCGACTACAAATATTAAGCCCACTCTGACGTGGTTTTTCTCCACCCTCTCCATCCGCCGACGGCTAACACAAGAGAGAAGCAGTGACTTCCGCATGGAGGAGTGTGTGTGTGTGTGTGAGCTCCTCCAGCCTCCGACGCCAGCTGAGCTTTCTCCGGAACAATACTCCTCAGTGGACACATCGAAGGTGCGTCTCGCTCCTCTCTCCCAGTGGAACATGCACCGCGTTGGCGGACAAAACGACATTACTAATGGAAGATGAGAGAGAGAGAGAACTGTTGGCGAATATCCCGCAATTAAAAAATAAGAGAATAAAATAAATAATTAAAAACTTACGACCTTTAAAGGATATAAAGAATAATATTTATATTTTCTGTGAAGAGCTCACTACGTTTCGACTTGGATTTAAATCGTCGTCAGGTGATCAAGTAATAACAAATTATAACAATAAACATAACAACAGGACAAATGAACAAGATATAAACACAATATTTGTATACAAAAAAGCAGAAACATGATGTAATATTGTATTGTATAAACAACCTAGTTTTTCAGTGTCTCTGCGTAAATTCAAACTCCCGTGTGTATTTTTATTAATATAATATCTGATATACATCGTTTGTTATAATTAACTTCTTTGACCAAAATTAATGTATTTTCCCAATCCATCAAGTGATCATCATTAATGTAATGTGAGGTAACTACACTTTGTTCTACTGATTTTAAATTTCTTTTGTGCTCCTGGATTCTAGTTTTTAACTCTCTTTAGTTGACTTACGTAGTTAGCATCATAATCTTTGCATTTTATTTTGTATACGACGTTGTTAGTATTCAGGTGATCTTTCTTATCTTTCCCTTTCGTCATCAAATTTTTCCTTTTATTTTTAAATGTTGAAATCAATTTTAGATTCTCAGACTTTAGTAATCTATGATGTGAAATAATAAGCTATTTTTATGCTCATCTTAGCAGTGTGTTGAAATGTAAAATCCTCCTCTGTCTTGATCGGAACTGATGAGAGAGAGAGAGAGTCAATTAGTTTAGTGTCCTCCACATGGTCGTACGCAGTTTGTAACAAAAGCTCTTTCGAAAATTTATTTATTTATTTAATATCTATCAATTCGTCTAATTTGGACCCTACGGGGTCAATATTCCAATAAATCCACCTTCAAGTTGTACAGGTTCGTATAGTTGAAGCCTCAGAAGGGAAAATTTTAAAATAAATTCCCATGAAATAGATATAAAAATTTATCACGTGTCTCACAAATTTTATACAGAATAGTGCAGTATAAAAATACCCTTTTGTTTTACGGGTCAATTGAAAAAAATATTTGATAAGAACTGTAACAAAATGCCGTAAAATTATAATCTGGCAGTGCACGAAAAAAAAAGTTAGACAGCTCAGCCTAAAGTTGGCTGTGATAGCTCTCGCGTTGACTGTCTAGCGGACAAACAGTACCATTAGCTGCCACAGCTTATGCTGTAGATGTCCTAACACAGTTTTCGTCTGTGAGATCAATTTTCTATCACTGCGGAAGCTAACGCTGTTTTGTCTGGGAGGAAGAAAGTTATCTTGTAGATTAGCTACTTAAGCTGTGACAGCTAATGCTGTACGCTGTGATACAGAAGGTCGAAAATTCACGTCGTAGCAGACGGATGTTGGCTGAGCGAGCTCAAGTGTTGTCTGTCCGGCTGGCAGCCAATACATCAGCTACCCCAATTCAGGTATTTGTTTCAGTGTGTGGACTACGGTAGTTATACTAAAGTCCACGTTTCAAAACGGTATAATTATTCATTGACGTTTTTAACTCACCATAATTAATGAATTTCGGATATAATGCTATTTAACATTAAGAGTAAGTAACCATTTATGATACTTTCAATAATGCTACGTGCTTCACTAGCGCTTGGTTCGCTCTCTCTACCATACGGTAGTTTCACCGGGTATTAAATGTCAAAGCATTCAAAAGTTTAAATAATATTTTTTTGTTTCAGTTTCTTTATTTGTTAGTTGTATGAATGACAGTGACTAATAACGACACCATAATTTGAAACAAAAAGTTATTTTTGAAGAAATAAACAAAATCTGGGGAGTCGCTTGATTACGTTCGTAAGCAGCATGGCGTGCCATTAACATTTGTGTCTGAATATACATGATGTAGATTCGAATGACGAACAGGACTAAAACAGTGACATACATAAAAAAATCTTTTTAAATTAATGTCTTACGTAAGTTTAGAAACAATTTCATCTATTTAAAAGACTCGGAGAATAATTTCTTCTTGAAAACAAATCATTTCCTCTTATGAAGCAATTTCTCGTCGATATACTGCTTAAATGACCGTAACATGTGTTTTAAGAACTCAAATAGATAAACGCATATTTGTTTATTTATTTGCATTTAGTCTCCATTGTCTACCCTGTTCCTTGGCACAAGGTAATTACCAGGGTTTTATATTCTTCAGAATAAATGTTTCCTTTCTGTTTTTCTCGATGAACGTAGTTTAACGAGGAAACTATGTACGAGAATTCAAAACTTACATGTTTGCCCCGAAGATTCGTTGATTCCCCCACTGTGTCTCTGTTGGGCGATCCCACGTTTCCGAGCCCCGCCCCATGTCATCTTAAGCACGTCATTAGTGTCGTGTCGCTGGCGCCCCGCCTTCAGTTAAATACCAAAGTGTCACTCATCACATCACCTCCAGCAATTCAGTGGATCTACAGCCTCAATCTTATACCATAATTTGGTATAGAGCGTAACACGCGGAAAATTGTAGGCTTTTTAGAAGAACCCACATTGCGTCGTCTCGCGTAGCTATGCGTTTCACAATTGCAGGATTTCTCTACCGAACCCGGAACAACATCTATTGTTACGCAAGACAAGTTATCAATCATGATGTCTCCTTTCAAGACTTACACTTTTCTAAAAAAAAAATTCTAGCTAGCATTGTTTTATTAAATTTTGTTTTTTTATTCATGAATTATCTAGTTCATAATAATTTGTTACATCCTAATGAATTTTGACCAAAATGAAGTCTATTTAGGTCAAAGTGCGAAATAGATAAATGCCAAAATGGCCCATATATAATTTTTAGGGTAGAGCGCAAAATTATTTCAGGTATATGTCACATTTCAAGCTTATCTGAGCAATATCATTAACAGAATTATCATATTTTTTGTTTACTATTCATGTTATGGATAACAAATTTCATGTATCCAAGATACATTGTTTTTACTAGAATATTGTTTATTCAAGAATTTTGTTACTTTTGCAGGGTCGTTAGAAACTTTTATTTGTGTTACTAAAAATTTGAGGTTTTTCCTTCCACTAATTCAACATTACATCACTTTATAAAAATTAGTTTCTTATTTCTCCTTTGTGACGATATCATTTGAAAGGTCCGGTCTCCAAGGTTGGTCGAAGACACCAAGGTTCAGCCTCAATCGCTTTCAAGATTATGAACCATCATTTGGTCTTTCTTGTTAAAAATTCCCATCATTTTTCATTTGTTAGTGATCCGATGCGACGCAGCTGATGGTCGAGATTCAATGTTCGATATCTCGTTGTGTGAAGGTCGATTTCTGTTTCACCTTCGATCATACGCGACCCAAACAAGCAACAAATGCCACGAGCAGTAGCCCTTGAAAGTGACAATGACAAATAGGGGAAGATGGAGAAAAATACATTCTATAAAGAGAGGAGGAGAATTAGATTTTGAACGACGAAACTAACTCCGGTACTTTACGTATTTGTGTATTTGCTGTTGCGTATTTGCCATAATAGCCCAAACACGGCCATATGTTGAAGAGCTAATTGTATTTGCTCTATTGTGACAAATACACAAACACCCGTATCCGCCCTCTTTTCGGTTTTTAGTCGCATATCAAAGGACTCAAATAAGGCAGATATTTGCGAGAATTGTCCACAGTTGCTTTGCCGCGTTTCGCTCTTTTCGGTGGAGCGCACGTGATCGAGACTTGTTGGTATTCTGGATCTTTAATCTTTGGCCTTTTTATTCCATACTGCCTTTTATAACAATGGACAACATTTCTATGGGCTGGAATAACGAAACAATATAAAGATTTCTTGAATTATATCAAATGCATTCTAGCATTTGTGCACTCGGATTATAAACATCCACCAGTGTCTTGTTTGCTACGGTCTTTCTGTAATTTTATATTTATGCTGCATGAATTGATATAATTAATTAAAGAAAATATGTTCTTCTGCCGCTGTTAACACGTCATTTTATACGTCAACATGGTTACATGCAAACAAAACATACTTGGCATCATTGAGTTATCTGCGGATTCAGTCCATGTGTGGTTTGAGAT
Organism: Laupala kohalensis; assembly: GCA_002313205.1. Classification (NCBI taxonomy): domain Eukaryota; kingdom Metazoa; phylum Arthropoda; class Insecta; order Orthoptera; family Trigonidiidae; genus Laupala; species Laupala kohalensis. The sequence continues at coordinate 141,910 of NNCF01126106.1, forward strand.
ATTTGTGAATACGTAAAATATTTTGTCAAATACAGCGAATACGCTTCACAAATACGCAACGCCAAATGAAGTGCAAGCATAAGAAACATTTCTTTGTGACTACTACACGCCAGAAGTAAAGTGCATCTCTTTTAGGAAGAATCAATAAATATCCATAATAGGTGAGCGTTTTCTGTTTTAAAATCAGATCTTGGTACAAACTATTGTTTGAAAGTAAGATAAATGCTATCATGAAGATAGAGAACAGAAAGATTGTAAACTATTAATAATTGCAAAAGTAATTTTCTACCTTCTTCCTTGACCCATCACCATTATCTGAAGATGCGCTATTAGTCCTTGCTTGGAATTACATCTCGTCATCCCACACACGATGAGTTCCGGCACATCGTCTCATTACCAATTTCTTGACCCCTGGACCACTCGAAGACCGATTATTGTCGAATATTTTTCCTTACACAATGTTAATTAGATGTTTCTCTTTCTTTCGAATAGCTGCTATATTCCGCCTGGCATTATCTCAATTGTATTGCTACTGTCTGATTACACGAAATGTATGACGAAAGTGTTATAGAGGTTCAAGCCATGCTTCGAGAAACGTCTTTGGGAATTAAGTTGGAAAGAAAATGAGTTATAAGTTTCGTCACTTCCTTGGAAGAGGTCAGTTTGTGACCTGAAAGATGCTCTTCACAAAGACCATGAAGACATTTGTTTTTAAACTCTAATTTACTTAAAGATCGAAAGTTTTTTTATCCTGAGGATATAAATTCTGATTCGTAAAAATTGGAAACGTGCTGACTGACTTACGTTACTGGTACTTTCTTTTGCTGTACGTCAGTGATCATCTTTTGAAATGGTTGAAGAAAGGTTTTTGAAGGCTTCCCGGAATTTTGATCCCATTTTTTAAATAACAATTTTGCATATTATTTCTTATATTTCGAAACATCACACCCATATACACTCAATCGAGGTGGTTATATTCTGCAACAAGCTTGATAATTGAATCAGCTAAATATTCGTTCACCGATACATTACATCAGAGTTGCATTCGCACGAAGTTGTATTAATGGTAAAAGGATGAACGAACTCCTGTCTTTTCCGTGCTTTGCTTTCCTTTACTCATAAATTTTGTTTGATTCATTAAGTTAAACGTACTATTGCATGTAAACATGTTGGCAAAATATAAATGAATTAACTTTATTTCCAACTAAATATGCATTATTATTATCACGAGGGTTCGGATCGATGTGCAGAAAAAATCGGAAAATACGCACTAAAAAATTCAAAATATGCGCTATAAAAAACAAGTTACATATGTATCTACTTATTACTAAAGAGTGCAGATCTATATTGAGTTAGATGAATAATACCACTGAGCTCGTTCATGCAGCATAAGCTATATTTAAATAATAAACATAAATTTTGAATGATTACAGTAATTTAACTTAAGAATTACAAAGTTCAAACGGAAATCTTCAAAAATATGCATTTATATGGACTATTAAATTAAGTTCAAATGACACCACGAGGTTAAAAATGCTACCAATTGATTCCTCAAAACCGTAGAAAGTCAGGAAAGAAATATGCAGAATCCGAGCCGTGATTATCAGCATTAAAACATTGGTCACTGCGAAAATTATTGATTATAGCTATCACGTTTATTGTTGATGTACCTTTGTTTGAAAACTATGCTCAAATAGAGTTGTTTCAAACTAATTCATTTGCATATATTTGCATAATAAGTAAATACAAATTTATTTGTTTTCAAATTGGCACATCGCGGATGGAAATTAATGTTCCTGAACAGTAGTTTTATAAACTTGATTCTGTAAATTTCTGCGCTCTTTAAGATTGTAAAAACAACTTCTCCCAGGAAAAGAAACAGTAAAATATCATCCTAACGTATTCAGCTTATCACTCTATCAGTTGTAAATAATACCATGAGTCAGATAACTCTCCAACTATTCATCCTACAAAATTACTTCAAAGATTTAATTGGACTTCTTTGGAAGAAAAATTCACTTACACATCTGAAGATGCTTCCTTATCTTAAAATGTTTATTTTGTGTCATTTTATACAAATTTCCGAACTCGCTTTAAGAATTTCTTTTATACTCTATTTATCCAACATCATCAATCGTCTTCCAACTTATTCCAACCAATAAAGAAATGAGCAACATGAAAACGACTTTTAATTTATCATCATCAATCGTATTCCAACTTATTCCCGCTCACCGCCTGAAACCCGTTTCGACACATTTCAATGAACAATGTTGACGTACAAAATCTGAGATGACACCTACATTTTTTCGTGGATATAGCGAAAACTGGAAATGTCACTTTTTGCCCTAATTCATCTCTTTAAAGTAAGAATTTCAAAAAATCTCTTCCTCGTGAGCTTATAAAATACAAAAACAACATGATGCCAAAATTTCTGCTTTTGTAAATATGTGAGCCAATTCTTCTCGAAGAACAACGTCACTAATGTTAAGAATTCCTAAGGTATTTTAATGTTGCCCACTTTTATATATTTTTTACTTTGTTTTTATTTTGAATTCATATTTATATAATTTTTGGAGAAACGATATTGATTAGACGCTGTTGAAAGAGTATGATAGAGGATATAAAAATATATCTTTCATGATTAAGTCACATAATGAAAAAGTGAATGACCATGTCAATTAATCACCATTCCATGAATTCAAATTTTTAACGGGTTTGCCTTTTTTTTGTTACGCAAAGAGAGAATAAGCAAAGACAAGAAAAGGATATTTTGAAAAAATTAAATGTATTTATCAAAACAATTAAATATTGATTTTGAATGGCTAAACCGTATCTGAAATCACAAAAAAAGGAAAAAAAACTTATTAAAATTTAAAAGAATAACTTGTAAGAATTTTGCCCAACTTCATTTCACTTGACTGTTTCGAATGCAGTAAAAATAATTTAAGACACCTGATTATGATAATAAAATCAATAAATTACTTAAAATTGTTTTATCATACTACCATTTATTCATGCTGTAAATAACGTACACTTCATTAAATTTTTAAGATAGTTTACACATTTTCAAGAGATGAATTCTCTCACCTTGGAGAGTTTTGTAAGACTCTCGGAGTAAAAAGTCATTTTCATTATAATTCCTTTTCGCAAGACTAAAGAATTGCATTTCAAATGATAACCATAAATATCTTTTCTTTTCATGTCCAAACATTCTTATTTCAAAAGTGCATTAACTAATAACGGACCAGAATTTATGACATCAAAACACCATTATTTCACTTCATTACTTCAAAACTCCATTGCAAATTGTGAAATGTTCCTTCAAATTAGTATGTCATAAAAATATTCAATCATCTTGGAGTTCGATGTGTGTCGAAGTACACTGATAATATCAATAATTAGTTGGACATTGAATATGCTCCCTGATCTAAAAATAAATTCGATCTTTTGAGAATACCTCGATATGGATTTCGGCTATACATTCCTGCTTTCACTTGTTATTAGTGGTTTCCCAAGTAGAAGATAATAGTTAATACTACTTTATGGTCATCAATTACATATTAAGGAATAATACTAATAATAATAATAACAACTTGATAAGAATTTTCCGACACAGTGGAACCCATTTTGTGAAGCAAGGATGATGATAAAAATAATAAAATTCAAAATTCGTTAAATTCGTCATAAATGTATTTGTTAACAGGTACTTCAATTTTAATTTAAACTTAATTATTACACTTTCTGTAAGAACAAAAAAAAATCATTAATAGTAACTGGAAGTCAATTAAACTTTCTGGAGAGACGACAAAGTGTTTTCGCAGATTAAGAGCAGAATATCAATGACATGCGTGATTATAAAAAATATACTTTCAAAATTTAAAATAAACTTTAATGGAAAAACCTTTTCTATAACTTTTAGGAGACAAAATAATATTTTTATCTTCCTTCATTGTGTGACTCCGATCGACCTATTGGAGATGTGTAGTAGCTGAGAACGCGGGGTTGCCGGGTCGTCGTCTTTTACAGAGCGGAATAGTATCTAGTACTCATTTGGAGGACGCTTAAATCAGTAATTACACATCTATGAGAGATTCTGGGTTCCAGCGGAGTATTTTTGTCGGTCGAAGCTAAACAAATCGACCGTTTCACCTCTCTCGCGTTCATGACGATTCTTGTTGCTTTGGATTTTCGTCTGCCGAAGCTGGACGCAGACCAGCGAACTGCTTTCAGCTGGGACAATTGTTATCGCAAATTCTTACATTTCAAGATTTTTTATTTCCCTTCCAAGTTATTTGACTAATGAAAAAAAATTAGCTAATTAGAAACACTCTACCTATCCGTTTCCCCCTTTCTCCTCTCTTTTACAGAAAATACTGATAAGAAATGATTGAAACTGTTTGCGTGTGATTATGAAAAGAGAAACGTAGGGATGAGAAAGGAGTAAGGTAGAATGGGGCAATGGTACGCATCGGTGTAGAGAGTTTGTGGAGATGCTAATCTACATTAACTACAGTCCCCATCCTGGCCTAGGTTTTTCTCCGGTTTTCCTTCGGGTAGAGGCGGATTTCTTATACAGGTTCTCTAGGCTTTGTCTAGGGGCGTGTTTATTGTAACAATAAATCGTGAATTTAGTGTTTTTTCAACTCTTATGATTTTTAAACACTATACTCAGAATAATCTAT
>NNCF01126106.1:147412-169114 GCA_002313205.1 Laupala kohalensis
GAACCGGTGGTGTAGCGGTTAACACCCTTGCGATCAAAGCAAGAGACCCGGGTTCGAGTCCCGCCTGATCGCCATTTTCACTTGACCGAAAGTTATCATAGTAACATTTGTTGCATTTTGGAGACAAATTTATCCTAAAATCGGCGGCGTCAGTGTAAGATTATTTAAGACAATACAAAGTTTTGAGAGATGTCTGCATTTTCATAAACTCTCTTAAATTTATTTATTTATTTATTTATTCATTTTAAAAGAGAGAGAACATATTGAAATTATTAATTAGATATTACGACTCTAATCATCATTTAACATTAAATAACAGTACGTATAAAATGAAAAGTCTCGAATGTAGGACCCGATCTTCCAAGTTCAAAATCATCTTCTAATAAATGAGTATATTTCTTATAATACGTGTTATTGACACGAAAATGAAACAATTCGTATTTACAATTTGCAATAATTTTCGAAATAATATCACATTTACTTCCGTGAATTAAGAATTCAAGATTGACTACTACGGTCTTGTACTTAACTGCGTACTTCATCCTTGTCTTCAGGTCCTCGCGTTAGCTGAGACTCCAAGGAACATGAGAATAAAATATAAGGAAAGGTGGGGTTGTGGCACATAATTAGGTCTCGTGTAATTCATGAGGTCCATCGTTTTTCTTAAGAAACCTTTTTACCCGCAACAAAACAAACACTTCAACTATAATTTTGCTCCACTACGAATAGTTATTTACGATACCACTTTGGGTCGCTACTCAAGAAAATTTTAGGTTATGATTTTATTCTACTCAAATTATCGCATTAATTGCTTTCTACATCACAGATTACTTGCTTCATTATTCTTCAATTCAGTACCGATGCAAGAACGCAAAGTTATTACGATAATGCAACTCCGAACTCCAAAAACTATTGCACCTTTTCTTCAGTGATGCCGGCTACGAAGCATGAACAACCTTAGGACTACCATGAAAGGTTGCCAAATATGAAGGCCATGGCTTATAGTAACGAAGGCTATGACACGATATGTATTCTATACAATATCATCATATGTTTCCACAAACAAGAGTAAACTACACTCAGATGTCAAAACAAACAAGAAAATTATGTTCTTAGTACCACCCTCATTCGCTGGAGCAGCTGTTACCAATAAGATCGTATCTCTCTCTTCCAGACCCGGTAGCACTTGACAATACTCGTCTGTCTTAGGGTTTTCCATTGCGCAGAGAAAACAGTCATTTCTCCTTCCAATTAACAGCAGTTCACTAATATTCGGAGAGTCTCAACACTTATCCTCAATTTGTTTCCATTAGAAGAGAGTGGTTTATTATGTGTCCTCGCCAGATATGTAAATGAAGAAATGAGTCCAAGATCAGTGCATAGAAGAAAATTAATAACAATTAAGAACTATGCTTAACTTTACTTGACAAAATATTGAAATGAAATAGTGTATCTGCTTTATATACAGGACTAGATGTGTCACATCACATATGGACGACATTCCTCTTTGATTTGTGACTTGACACAGATAAAGGACGCTGACAATATCAATATTCCACAGTTTCGACTCTGATACCTCTTATACTAGACGTACAAATATCTGTTCAGCTTCCAGAACCTGTTGGCAAACTCAAGAAAATTACGATTTTTCGAATTCCGGTTCAAATTATGGAAGAGTAATTTTAAATTTCTGAACTGTAATTATGAAATTACTTTTATTACTTTTGTTCAAAAAATTAAAAGATGATAACCTAATTGATATTGTAAGACATTAATTTACTAAAGTATCAATAGTGCGTCGAAATAATGCTACAATCGCTGCAGAGTTAAAATCTCACTCGTCTTCCAGATGTGGACGAATTGAAGGTGGTAGACATTCAAAATATATTTCGTTCAAATTAAATCATAAGGGAGAACCAAGTACTCATTCATTCAATGGAACATTTTATAAAAGTCTTCATAATAGTTTAGTTAAATGTTGACACTCCTGATGTACCTCAGTTAATGTATCATAGTTTTCTTTTTTTAATTAATATGGAGCAGAAGTTCTAGACGGGATACACAAACACCCCGAAGTTCCAGTTCCATTTCATTGTCTGATTTTGAAGCCAGTCCGTAGGTACTTCGGGGATTGAGAAATATTTCGATTTTATTTATATTTATTTATTTTGCGATTTTTTCTTCGGGTTACAAATCGTTCGAAAATTGATTTATTATTAGTTTATGTTTTTGTAAATTACGAGATTGAGTTAAATTATATATTAATGTAACTCAAAGTTACTTTAACCACCTATTTAAATGTCTTTTGTTGAAATGTATATGTAATGCAACGACATTCTTCTTCTACTCATCTCGTCAGTATTAATCAACTTTAATCATTTTCACTTTTTTGGCAGTTTCTGGTCAACGAGTCGCTATTCTCCTGAGCTAAGCACCCAGCGACACAATTATTTCGAAATTAAAAAGAAATTATCCATCCACAATGTCCGATGAATATGAATGAGAAACTCTATTACTATCTTTAGCTCTAAAGTACTATCTCCTAAAGATCAAAGAATGTCTACTTTAGCAGCAGAATGTAGCAAATCTTCTTCTATAAGGAGGCTTGTCGAAATACCTTCCGATCATTCATTTCTCCATAATTGCACAAGATGAAATCTTAATTGGCACTTTCTAACCAGCACCGTCTGCTACTATATCCAAATTTCCAACAGAGGAACGGTAATTATTTTTTTATGTTTTTTAATGTGAAGTTACTCAAATAGACATTTGCGCAATAAACGAGGAACTAGGAAGTCGGCCTGACAACCCGCTGTTCCGCGCGGCGTGGGACGTGGGACAGACGATCATCATCCTCTACGCTCTACCGTCGCTGTTGTTCACTTGAAAAAGAGAAGCTGGGAAATCTGTGTTACGCCTATTAATGGAAGGTCTCGACAAACAAGAGCTTCGCAAACAAAGTTTTCGAGAGCATTTCCCAGATGAGACGTCGTTAATTATACTTTTTGGGATTCACATTCTCGTAAGAAATCTCTCGGGATTGGGAAAACAGTTCCTAATCTTACGGCGAACAGATGTACCTGGTTCGACTCCCTTGCTTACATCCCTCGTTTCATCAATCACTCTAACATACCTACTAATTAAGCTTTATTTTGTCGCAATTATGAAGTTAGCAAGGGTAAATCGATAATTTTCATTATTATTCCCTTTCAAGTAAAGGATGAATGCTCTTTTTTATTACCTCGATTATTTTTATAATTTTTGTCTTCCTTTTTATAGTTTACAGAATTGTATTTCGCTTATTTTTATGCTGAAATAACAAATTAAACACGGTTTAATGATACGTAAAACGCTACGTTTTTTGAGAGATCAAAGAATTGATTAATGCATGCCTCACGATGTTTTTGAACAATGCGCGTAATATTTATAATAAGTTTAACCATTATTTAATCAAATTTTATTCGGATGAAAATGAATTTACAAACGTTATCATACAGTATCCAAATAAAACTTCCTCACTAACATATCAATCAAGTTTATTAATTTTTTTCGACGTTTTGGTCCCTCAAATGGGTTCCTACTCAAGAAATTGAAACTAAGAGGTGTATTAGATCATTAACAGATTTACCGGAACACACATAACCTCATTGAGTGTGTCGTAAGTGAATACAGCTCAAAACACAATACGACACTAGAGACGTTTAGCTCTCAGGATGAACATCTCCCAAACAGTTTTCTTGCAACGTGAGTATCATTCCTTTTTTCCAGTTTATCCTCCCCAGTTTTGATAATATGATTTAATTTATTAGTTCACGAAAAGACAACCTGCATATCACATTTTTTCATGTTTTGTTTTAGGTTATCTGATAGTTCTTTAATATAAGGGAGTACCAACATTCTACAAGTGTCTAAATGATTAAACCCATCACTTACCAGACTTTTATTTACCCCTACATTCTTCCTCTGTTCTAATGTCTTTAACCTTCTTTTCACACATTTCTTGATGAAAGTTTGTGGGTGACTATTTTCTCGTAGTATATTAGTAACAAGTTGAATTTTTTCTTAATGGAACCTATTATCAGACGTGTATCCCAACAATTACTGGAATCATACAATAATTTAACGATTTTCCCATTTACCCAAATCAATAAAGTACATTGTTTACGATGTACGGAGCGATGCAATATATCGTAATACAGCGTTGGAACTCAATTTGCCAAAACACATCGAAATTCATCGTTCGAAAACACATTCCAAACATGTCTCCAGTCACGTCACACAAGTATCTGATGGGAGGTAGCTGGTCTCTCCCAAGGACATCCTTTGCATCCTCCGAATACAAAATGTCCGAGAATTCCTCGCAAAGGTTACTTCAGGTGATTCAAGAGTCGTTCACTTGAAGAAACTACAGAAATTCTTCCAATAAATAAGACAAGCGTATCTTTCAATGTTATATGTGTAATTGAAGACAATTTCATTTGTCTGTTATAGGCTGCAACCCTGTTGACTAATTTTGTGACGAGTGGTTATTCGGTTTTTATCTTGACAGATATAAACCATACAGTGTTATTTACCGTATTGTTCAGTTCAAATAATATAAATATTATCATAGAGTTTAGTGAGGAACGTGTCTTAACGCATAACTTGTCTCCCAGGAAGCGTTGAAAACAACTAAAATTACTGGAATGCTGCAATAGAAGTAGTAATAATAATTTAATACTAATATTAATAAGTATGACATTTCGAATTCAGGAATGTAAATAGAAACGGTTCTAAGAGCCAAAAACAACTTATTTTTTGCGAAAAACGTTGTTCTTGTCAACGCATATGTTGTGGTAATGGATTAAGTGCCTCCTGTTGATTGCGTCATCGTCTTACGATGTACGGAGCGATGCAATATATCGTAATACAGCGTTGTACGCCATATATCGTAATACGCCATGTCTTGAGGTTAACATGGATACCGTTGAATGTGCCGAGCTTCGTGCCAAACCACAAGTGACACTCAAAACATTCTCCATATTTCAATTATTTGGCTTGTACAGCAATTTCAACGAAACACCTTAAATTTGGGGGGGAAATTCTTAAAGAACTATTCGTTGAACAGTAAAAACGTAATCTATGATATTTTTTCCATATTTTTTCTCAGTCAATTATGGCTTGGAATAATTTTTGTTGTCTCCCGTAGAAATACGTTTTTGACACTTACAAAATTTTTCGAGTTACATGTCTCAATTAATTTCTGTAGTCTTCATGACAGACCTGGTAATTCACTGGCACTGATTTAATTCAAACAGATATTCGATTTCCTTTCATACGAAAGTCTTTTTCATTTGTGCAAATATTCATCTTGTGTTATCATAAAAAACCAAAAGTTTGCGAATAAAAACCATTTTTACCCTCGATAGTAATTTCAAAAATTTGAACACTCTTACTGTACATGATATTTCTAAACTTTTGGGAAAAACTTTGAGGAGTGGTAGAGCTCCCTCAAACAAACAATTATTGTATGGAAATGTATAGAAAGAAGTGATTGTTGATACACAAACACAAAAGAAGGAGGCATGATAAGCGAAACATTGTTTATTGCCATTACCGTAAAGGGCTACTTTATAGCAATGTTGATAAATGCTGAAATTGCGACCACAGACAGTAACACAAGTTCGGCAGCGTTGATGAAGTGTTAAGCTAGTGACACATACTTGTCAAACCTTGCCAAAGAGTCATCGGCAAATATTTGCGAATACATAACTTTCAAAATATTTCAAATGAAAGCTTTAAGCTACTTGTATCGTCTCCGTTAAATTTGTTCATATTAAGATTCGTATTGTTTTTTTTAAGGATAAGCCATTACTATTACGTTTCTGTTGAAATTATTATTAAATCGAAATTCGTAGAACACATATTTAACCTGTTATTCTCGCCCACAATACTGGAACAATCATTGGAGCTATATAGTAAATAAAATAGATATTAATAATATATAGCTATGTGCTCCTAGGTGGCATATAATAATGGTAGGTGGCATATAATAATATATATTATATGCTACCTAATGTAACAAAAACATTTCATACTGACATTAATAGCTTAAACGCACGTGGCATACTGAGTTAAAAAAGAATAGCTTATAATTATAATAAAAACTCAAAAATAAACTAATTTTAACTTCTTATAGCTGCTATAAGTGTATATTTATTGCTCGTATTATATTCCCACATATTTGCTTACATACAGACTTGATTGAATTACTATATAATTTACTCGCACTATTGGCGTTCTTCGACGAATGTGAAGCCAGATCGGCGAACAGTCGACAAGAAAGGCGGTTCCTTTGTCTTGGACTCGGGGCCTTTTCGGACACCTTCCAGCATCATCTAGCGAAACCCACCCCCGCTTCGCTAGAGCAGCCCATCGGGTGCCGTACCCAATCCTGCTACCCACGGGCAACGGATCGGTCCGATGGAGGAAGGGGGGAGATGTCCCGAAAGGGTCATCGGCCGCTACTCGTGAGGAAACCCAGGCTGCTAGGGAAGCCTAGCTAACAACGAGCAGAGACCCTTGTTGGCCCCAACCACAAGGCCTCGACGAACCCTAAGTAGAGTTCAAGCTGAGCACTTGATCTCTGACAAGGGGGGTGCATTGGGTTGTACCATCTTGAGTGCACTACTACTGGGCTACACGTACCCTGCCCAGATCCCAGATCCCTGGGTAAATGGAAAGGATGTCCCGGACAGATGGAAGAGACAAACATACCACTGCGTCTCGAGCTGTTACCCGTCACAGCTTGGGTTCCAGTAAGGTCTCTGGAACCCGAAACACGGGGAGAGTAGCCCTCGAGCGTAGCTTAGCGTCTGAAGGGTGATCATATGAGCACCTGGATTAAGAAAGCATCCGTTCGGTGGACCACTGGACGAACGGACAAGCCCCACCACAACCGTACCCAATCTCTTTAAATAGAGTAAAGGATCGGATGCTGGGGACTTACACGAAGTGGGAGAGAGCAAGACTCGTCCTTAAGTGGTCATGATCGAGTTCTCGGGTGCCACTCAGCACTTGAAACCGAGTAGGCGAGGAGTGGACCTCCAAGACAGGATCCTAGCTTGCCGCAACCAACACTACTAGTCGGATCGACCCCCGGCCGGCTGGGGCGCCCCTCGGGTGCCGTACCCGATCTCTTTCAATAGAGTAAAGGATCGGTCCGAGGGAGGAGGGGGGAGACGTTCCCAGAAGGGATGTCGGCCGTTACTCGTTACCAAGGCTGCTAGGTGAACTTGGCTAACAACGAGTAGAGAACCCCGAGTGGAGGGGAACTCGACAAACCCTAAGTGAAAGGGGGGTGCACTGTGTTTAACCATCTTGAGTGTACCACTACTGGAACTCGTACCCTGCCCAGATCCTAGATACCCTGGGCAAATGGAAAGGAAGTTTCGGACAGATGGAAAAGACAAACTAGTTGCGTCTTGAACTGCTACCCGTCACAGCTTGGGATCCAGTGAGGCTTCTGGATTCCGACACACGGGGAGAGGGTCCGCCCTCGAACATGGCTAAGTGTCTGAAGGGAAAGCACTTAATTGAGCCAACCCTGATTAAGTTAGCATCCGTTCGGTGGACCACTGGACGAACGGACATGCCCCACCACATCGTACCCAATCTCTTTAAATAGAGCAACGGATCGGATGCTGGGGATTACACGAAGTGGTAGAGAATAAGACTTGTCTTTGCGCTTCTGGCGCTCTCGAGTGTCACTCAGCACTTTAAACCGAGTAGACAGGGAAGGGGCATTGAGCCCTCAGAATAAGGATTTTCTGACGCCCCTTTTAAATGGGATGGACTCTGTCGGGCAGTGGGTTCCCCGCCCGTGGCACGGGAAGGAAGTTTAGGCTTCCGATCGGTGAGCAGGATTGCTGCTCCGCTACTACCTGTGTGATAAGTAGTAGGAATGCGAAAGCTAGACGTGTTCCCGTCGACCAGTGCGAAGACTGGTAGGACACCTGTAACCCAAAAATCTTAGCCTAAGTTTCAGGCGGGCAGGGTGACCGACTGAGTCGGCAGTCTCCGACATAAGACAATCCTAGTGGGTGCTCTCGGAATCACACTGTGGTCCCAAGATGTCACCAGTAGACACACTGGAAAGTCCCAAATGTAAGGCAAAGCGACCTACAGAAAAAGTGAATGATCTTTATATAATTAGTAGTGCGACCACCGTCTGGATAATACTACAATTCTATGAACTAAGGTGCCGGACCCGTGTTAACACGAAACACTATAGAGAACCTTCCAGCATCAACCATTCGGTTCGCCGGCCGGCCGGCTGGGGGTCCCCTCGGGTGCCGTACCCAATCCCGACACCTCACGGGTAACGGATCGGTACGAGGGAGGAGGGGGGAGATGTTCCCGCAAGGGACGTCGGCCGTTACTCGTTGGGGAAACCCAGGCTGACGGGGTAACCTGTCTAACAACGAGCAGAGAACCCCGCAAGGGGCCTCGACGGACCCGCCGTAGAGAGGGAAACCTTTCTGATAGCGGGGGGTACACTGTGTCCCACCACCTTGAGTTTACTACTACTGGGACTCGTAACCCGCCCAGATCCTAGATACCCTGGGCAAATTGAACGGATGTATCGGACAGGTGGAATAGGCAAACTGGTTTAATTCTCGCGAACTAAGGGGCCGGACTCGTGTTAAACACGAAAAAATTATAGTGCACCTTCCAGCATCGAATATTTGACTATCCTTGCCAATGGGGAAGCGGCCATTCCACTCGCCAATGGTCGACTTTGGAAGGTACTTGGCAATGATCGCCGTGCGTGTGGCCTAGGCTTTAGGCGAATACTTTCAAATACGTCAGGTATTTAGCCACACAGAATGGTCGAGTGACGAGGTCCTCAACAGATTCTCCTGGAATCCCGTCAACTACGGCTTTTAGGTATCCCCATAGGAAGCAATGGAAGCTCAATAAACCTGGGGAACGCAGTTGCCATCGGACTGGTCCACCACATCCAATCTCGGTTTGTGGCTTGACGAGTCACTTCTACTCATACATTCCTACATGATGGTTGTATGTTTTAATGAGTTCTAAAATCTCTCAAAGTTTCTCCCGTGATTTTAGTGATACTCCGTATTTCAATATTCAAGCTGTGTACGTGAATTGTTGGCACAGGTTTACATATAGATTAATTTTATTTTTTAATTAGTTATATTTTATGTTACTTTTTTCAATGTCAATGCATAAATACGCCACGTAAAATAGATTTATAAATATGAAACTACAAAGAAATATCGATATTTCCAAAACTAGTACAAAGAAATATTGACATTCTCCGTTCTGATTCCTCACTCTCTAACCATTCCGTCGCACTTACTCATCATCATCATCATCATCATCATCATCACGTCATCGTCGTGACGAAAAAGGAAATCTCTTCACTCACTTCACCATAAAATACGTTTCCTTATCAATAATGTAAATCTTGCGGTCGGTGAATGGATGTTCTTTTGTGAATTATGATTTGTGGTCACGTTTCACAAGAGAATCACACTAAATTCAGCAAGGTCTATGAACTGTAAAAAATTCTACAGAATTCTTCTTTAACAAATATATTTGTTGCTAGCCAATTAATACGTCGTAAGATATATTAATGTTCGGATATATATATATATATATATATATATATATATATATATATATATATATATATATATATATATATATATATATACACACACACATATANTATATTAACATTAATATTTATTATATCTTATATAAAATATAAGATATAATAAATACTAATGTTCGGATGAACATTCAAATTCAGAATTCCTTTTCATCCATTCGTTTGTTTGAGTAAGATATTTTGAAAAAAATATTGAATTATGTTGAATTCACTGAATTGATAATTATCGTTTCGTAAGTACCACTTTGGCAAAGCTAAAGACAGGTTGAATTTTATCCGCCGTATCTTATTCGTGTGTCATTACAATTTCCTTTTCTGCGCATTTTATTCCCCGCGAGTGTCAGTACAAAGGAGTTACATAAATTAAAATATCCCGTAAGTAATTTTTCATTTATGAACGTAGTAAAAAATATAATTATGAGAATTCTTGTACTATAATGGGTATTCTTAGCGTGTAATTAGAAGTTTAGCGAATGATAAGCCATAAACGTGCGAGTTTAATTCCCAGCCTTGTCGCACGTCACCACGTTCCTTCGTGTGTGTCTTGCACGGCACTTTACCTTCACCCGGTTCCTCCGGATTGAAGCAGCGAAAGTGAATCATTCTACGGTTGCCTCGGACACGCGAGGCGGGGGGGGGGGGCGACCAAAGGATTCGCGAAGCCTCACTTGCGTCCGTGTGTGGATCTCCGAGCACAAAGGAGATCCCTGAGGAAGTCCATGGCCCACGCGAAAGGTCACCAGGCAAAAACTGAGCAAACGATTCCCTGCCCTGCAGAGAACTCTCCCTTCCTATCTCTTAGGTCGGTATTACACGGTCATATTTCTATGTCATATACCTATTATCAAAAATAGATGATCAAAAATATGACACTGTAATGTACAAGCTTTGATCATAGTTGAACTATGATCTTATATCTATGACGTAGGTTCTCATTGACAGGACCTTTAATCATATACTTTATCATAGATATAATATAGAAATATGACCGTGTAATACCGGCCTCATCTACACGTTTTATCCGCTTCGAAAGTTTACTTATTAACCCCTTGAGCTTACGCACTTTTTATTTATTTTCTTTAATTTTTCCTCCTCTTCGTTTATTTATTGTTTATTATCTAAGTATATATTAACGAAAGATGTAAACGGAACAGAAGAAAGAAAATATTGAAATACCCTGTATTGACATTGTTTGAAGTAGGAAAAAAATGAACAAAAATCTGTCGATTTATTTCTGCTTGTCATTCATTTGATTCCTAACCCCTTTCCGTGAGGTGTCACTCTTGATATTATTCATATTAGAAATATCGATATAAATCTACAGAATAACGCATGTCTATCATTTACATGCGTCGTTAAAGAAGGAAAATATTTGAGAGAGTGTAAATGTATTAAATTTCTAGATTTTTTTACAATTAAATTCAGACTTCCAATTCAACGACTGACAAATTTCGCAACAATCTTCAACATTCACGTTCTCTTTTTTAAACAGAAGCTGAAAAATTTACGTCATCTTTATGAATAAATTGAAAATTAATTTTGAATCACCTACGGCTTAGGTTATACCGACAGTTTTGTTGTTATTTTAAGGAACGTGAGTCTGTCGTATGATTCTCAAGGAAGGAAACCAAAAGTTGTTTCGAGTGAAATAAGGTTTCAATTTATATCTAGAGCTATGTCCGTCATTAGAAGACTTTGGAGTATGTCACCTTGTGACATATGAATTCAAGTTCTTGCCGAGTACTACTCATTTGCTGTCAAGAGAATGAGAGTCAAACAGTGAAGCCTGGTTTTCCCGAATGGAGTTGTGGGGGTAGTAGAGCACTCTCCTATCCAGTATACCGATAAACAACACAAGCAGTTAAACACATGGCGATAAGGCACTGATTGACGTGCTCTCGGCGGCAAATTGAAGTATCACACACTATACCAAATGAGAACTAACCTATATGCAAGTGTTGTTTACGATGGGAAAACTGAGAAATTAGTTTAGAAAGAGGTGAAATACTTATTTGTTGTGTTGCAGCAGTTTTAGAAGTTAAAAAATGTATTTTTACATGTTTTTCCTGATTCTGTCTCTTAAAACAATTTCAATTCAAAACTCAGTCATACAGGGAATAGAACGTTGCAAATCTTAATGTTTCTTCTCCCGTCAATTTCATATTAAAGAGAATAGACACTACATATACAACAAAGAATACCAAACTCTACTAACAAGAAGACAGTGAATTGGTACAATCCATAAGCGAGTGAGCATTTTCACGGGAGTGGGGGTAGTAGAGTAGAGGTACTTTCCAACATGTCGCCAGTAACTCTGCTCTACCGGCTATTACACCTCTGCTCGCTACTCTACTGTAGTGAGTGTTTGCACAGGTATATTATGTCTACTCGACCGAGTTCATGCTTCATTACTCCACCCGTGTAAGCCAGGCTTTAAAGTGACAAATAATTCTGTTTTATTACACGAGCAAAATACCAACCTAAATGTGCACTAATTTTCCTATTAAGTCCTTTATAGTTCGTTTTGGCACGAGAATGGATTTTCTATTGCCCCATTTAAGGGAAATTAATTTCCTAGAAATAAGTACAGACAATTTGATGAACTTCTGTACAACTTGATAAACTGGTATATGTTATAGTGGCATTAATAATGTTACAACCATTAAAGAAGATTTGTCTATTCTACAAGATTCACAACATGACGTTTCAACCTATTTTTAGGTCATTCTCAGGTGTTAATAATCGCCACAAGACCAAATAAAATTGCAGATTCTTTTCATGTGAATGAGTAATACTTATGGTAAAAGAAAAAGATTCTAGAGTTGTCGTAATGGCATGTATTATTATATTGTTTATTCATCATGAAAACACGAGAACTACCTAAACACTGGTTGAAAAGTCATGTTTATGAATTTTATAGAATAAACAATTCTACTTTTAAGGTCGTTATATCGTTTTAGCGGTATAACGGTAGACGTAAACAATAGAAGGAGCATGTTACGCCAATTGCTCAAACATATGTGCGTCGACGTATTGGGAAATTCGAGAGAACTTTTCAATTTTCATTAACATAAACATAAACATTTATCAACATTATAATCACGTATTTGAGAAATCAATAAGAAAAAAAATTGTATGAAATGCTATTCGTAACGGCTCCAAGAAAAACTCGGAAAATTGCAAAATAGGATTCTTTGGGACTGTAATATACCCAAAGACTAAATCAGATAATGTATGATGACAGTACATCTTCTGGCAGTGATTTTTCTTCTGATTGACATTCTTTTTAACTCAGCTGATCAAACATAACCTAACATAACCCAATCATACGATTCTGCAGGAGACCTCTTTTTCGGTCTAGTGGGGACCGAGGTCCTGATCGATTATCCGTTTTGCCACTTAATTCGAGACTCCCGTGGAAAATAGATTTTTGTTGACGAAGAACCAATAATTTCATCATGTTATCACGTATAAAAAAGTAACGCTATTTCAAGTAATTTTATTGTATTGTATGTAACATAGCCCACGCAAACGAACAAGAAAGACTTGGTTCGTAGAAAAATAGACTCTGAAGCAAGAATGGATTCAAAGTGGCGAACTCCCTTCCCGTCCCACACTCCGTTCCGCCCCCACCACAACACAATCACATCGCACACCTCACGTCGCAATGTCACATTCTACGAAACAATCAATCAAACAATCAACGTTTTAGTCATTACGCTGAAAAAGAGAAAAAACTGTCACGGGATAGGCCGGTTCATCCGAGGCTGATTGAGAGGGGTTCTACTGTATCTCACATGTATCACACCGCCACAGGTGAGTAGGCAACACATGTAGTAGATCCGTTCGTGTTAATTGTACACACGATAAAAGAAAGTAGCTCTTGTATCTTCTGCTTCGAACCTTGTCCTTCGACTGTCAACATTTATCGCAACTCGACGTATGTAAACTCCGGGAAACGTTCGTTCGACCTCGCGAGTAAAGCGAAGGAAACGGGAGCGAGAGTGATCGACGATCGATTGATGTGGGTCATACGATTACGACAAGGTGAAGACATAACCTCAAATTACATGTTCAAGGTTTCAAGATTATACGCGATTTGCAAGGTCTAATGTATAGATTCAAACACGCAAGTATACTCTAGAAAATTATAAGTTAACAAATTATGCAGAAGATATCTTCAATTAAATGGGCTGACAATGAATAGTGAACTATTTTAAGATATAATTGACCTTGTCCTTGCACATATGCAAATGTAAAAGTGCAATTCTCTGTTTGCGGAGACTTGACATCTAAATTACTGAACTGCGCTCGATTAAATTTAGCAGAGAGATAGCTTGAAACATAGAAATACTACATGGACATAACTCTACCAAATCCTGCGCTCCACGGTAAAGGGACACGGGGCGAGTGAACGCAGCTTTTCCACACCTCTTCGGGTCTCCTCACAGCGGAGCGCATCGAGACGAAACCTGTCCAAAAGTATTGCTTCCGGTACATTTAGTGAATTATAGCGAAAACTCATTTTTAAGTATATAAACAAATGATATGTCCATTATTCACGTTAAGACAATTATCTTTTTAATTGTTTATAAAGATTTGACACATAACCTTTCGAATCAAAAATACATTTAACTTAACATGACATTTATTTATATACATTTAAACGATAATTCACCTTAATCCATCAAATTCACGGAATAAAATTCTTTTGGCCATGTTTCGTCTCAACATACTTCACTGCGGCGTCACGAAGTGGTGTCGAGACACGCTGTTCACTAACCCCGCGTACATCGCTCCTAAAGTGCGCTCTCAACTGGCTTTGATCCAAATTTTATCTTATCCCATCATATTCTGATAGACCCTTTCTATCCTTCTTAATTTCAATTCTCTTCGTACTACTTTTAAAATCCCTTCCTATTGTTAATCCATTTATGTTTTATGTTATCCTATTTCTTCTTTCAAACTTATTTGAATTTCAATTCATTTTACTTTATTCTATATTATTTTATTTATTTTATTTTATTTCATGTCTATTTTAAACTATATTTGTCATTTTTCACTTTCTTCACTTTTTCATGTATATATCTTTACCTTTATCTTCATTATTATTACATTACTAATTTTATTTTATTCGTATTTTTATTCTTATTCTAAACTGTATCTACACTAGACTACTCTATAAATTATTAACACGTACATAAACTATCAAACTTAATACTATAAACATCTTATCTTCAATTTTAAAATTTAATTCATTTTAATGTCAGTCAATGCGTAAATTTTGAGCTGATGTCAAATCTTTTTCCGACGAAATATGCTAGATAGTAGGCGACACCCACCTCCTCGTGCTAAATCAGCTAAAGACAAAGGTACTATTGGCTTCTTTATAATTTTTAATAATTTTTTCGAAACTTTGGTGACTAACCCTTTTAGCGTAAACTCCAAACGACAAAGGAGTAAGATACAAGCTTTGCTTAGGTACTTGCTCCTAAAAAAAACAAGTAATTTTACTTGATGACAGCTGACAAAATTTTTGGAAATTTGATCCATGAACGTAGACACACAACTTTTAAAGATGGTAACTTGAAATTTTGAAATGCAGTTCCTTTCGTATTGTGGAGGTTCACAAAAGAAAGGGTATTTAAATATCGTGATTCTAAATGGGTAAGTTGGAGGTTAACTAACTTATTAGGATGTTTTCTCGTTTCTTCACTTTTTTTGTTGTTAAACGTTGTTTCTTCAAATATCTAACAAGCAATTTGTAATTTTTTTCACTTTTCTCTTTTAAATGTGTGCAAAGCCTAAAAATTATTAGGTTTCTATCGTCCACGCTAACATTCCCACTCTTAATTATTTTACTCCTGCACACTAATGGACCATCCCTACGTGCATGAAAGGGAATGAATATTTTGTAATTTCCGTCTAAGATTATATTCGCACTGTCTTCAATATCAATATTAAAAATTTCAAAAAATATATAGCTCATCATTTTACGATGAGAGTAAGAAAAAGTCGAGAGCTCCTCCAGAAGCGAAAAGAATGATGCAAGTAGTAGTTCCTAAGAAAAATCTGCTGATTGATGTTGTAGTAAATAGAGATCGCGCGTTGTGCTGATGGTGTTTTGGTGCGGTTAAGGTGAGAACACCATATGGAAGAAAGGGTTTTAGTACCAGAAACAATAAATTTAACTAGAAAATAACAAAAAAAATTGCCGCGTACATTCAGCTAATAGTAATATCATAATCCATGAATCAACGAATTATTCCGGTCCGCGTGTTCTGTATCTAATGTACTAATACATGACTATTATAGACGTTAAGCTGCTTCCCTTCGTTGTTTGTTCGCGGCTTCGAGACGAGGTAGGCCCTACACACAGAACGTTATCGATGGTACTATCGACTAATATCAATAGTTTTGATAACAAAAACTAGTCATTCCAGTAAAATTGTTTTTATCCTTCATTGCAATTATTATTCGTCCTGTCCGCAATTGTCTTGAACGTCATGGGCATACGGTCTACCAGAGCCAAGTCAGATTACTTTCTCCATAAATAACTTTTTTGTTACAAATTAGATTAAAGTTATTAATTACTATTATTCGTGAAACTAACAAAGAGCGTAACTTAAACTTGAAACAAAGAAAATAATTAGACTTTTGAGTGATTTGACTGACATTGCCCGGGTACTGCTACCGAAATGTATGACCGTGTATGGCAATAATCAAGCATATAACCATTGATGAAACTTTCAATAACATTTTATATTCCGTTTGTATTAAAACTAGTCATTATAATAATAGTATTAAAAAGCACTAATCATTAATTTTATACCGTCCTGTTTGAAACAATGTATTTGAAGAATGGTGTCAAGTTTGACTACAGTTATTTTCATAGTTTTCGTTCAATAACATTTTCAACTGCCCGGAAAGACAAAGCAAACTTCGAACTGTTCTTTTTAAATTAAATTTGTGACATATGTTATTGTTTTTTATATCGCTTCCATCACAAATTACATGACAATTTATTTTCAAATCGTCCCACCAGAGAGACCGTGCAATTTCAAGATGGTTTTATTTTAATATTAGGTCTGTGAGGACCAAATTCTACTGAACGAGGTGTTAGGCAGTTGAACTAACGACTTTATTCTTCCATTTAAACAAATTCAGGACATTTTTCCATCCTGATCCAGAATTTTATCCGCGTGGAGGCTGATTTTTTATACAGGCGAAGCCAATCGAAATAAATCTCAAGTTGTTTCAATAGTTACGTTTTATAAACAATATTTTCCAAATAATCTATGGTCAGATAATATTACGTACTAGTGATCTGTCTTTTTGTGTCTCGTTAAATAAAAATTGTTGGTATTCTGTTAATATTATAAGAAGTACCAAACAATTCTTACTCTTGAGAAGAGTGCTGAAACGTTAAATCCGCCTCTGCCTTAGGGCCCTCGATCGGAATTGCTGGGATGGTCCCTTACTTGCATCCCCCCCCTCGTTGGACCTGAACTCTTGACATATGAAAGTGAAGTTGATAAATGGCGTACTTCGTAAAAGTGTTACCAGATTAATAATTCTTACTATTTATAATTGTTATTATTTTTAATAATATTACATTAAAAAATTAATAATACCGTATTAATAACTTTAATAAACAATTGTTATTGTTAATAGTTAATTATTTATTTGATGCATTATATACAAAGGTAATATTTATAAAATTTGTGTTGTAAACCATAGTTTTTAAACAAAAATGCTCCACGGTTACCCCTCCCCCTCTTGGTTACGGTCAAGATCCGCCCCTGCTTGCTTCCGGATTCGTTGTCCTCCACGTGGTCTTACACAGTTTGTAACTTCTTTCATCTCAATATCTTTATTTCATTCAAAAACAGTCCCCAGGTAATACTACACTACCTCAAATCCGTATCCCTTCACCCACGATATTCGCGGCGTGGAAGCGTAGGATGAGAGAGATCGTGGTCCTTCAAAGCCGTTCGCTCACGGAGTGTTCCAAGGCCGCGCGCGCTCAGGTCGAGGACACGGAAGTCCTCAAGCGGAGGACGAGGGTGCAGGAGCGGAGCGCGTCAGGAAGGAAGGCGGAGAATGGATTCAACTATTCTTGCAAGTCTCATCGATAATCATTCAGGGGAATGTTTCAAACGCCAATGAAAAAAGAAAAATAGAAACCTTCAATGATGGTGTCTACAACGACTCAGACATCAAACACTCAAATGAAATCTCTAAGAATCTTAAAATTTTCGGCGAAAACCATACTTTCCTGATGTAAGAAAGTAAAAAAAGAAGCAAATATAAGATTGACGCTAACCCTGCAGTAGGCGCGTCATATGTAATGACACAAGAGGGCAAACGCAATCTGAGGGATCGTACAGAAATTAAATTGCAATTTTCAATTATTTAATATATCCATAAGCCCGAAAATGTCTTTCTTCAAAATTAATATTATTTTTATTAAGAAATAATTTATTTGATTGAATGTGGCTAAAGGCGTCACATCAAAATACTATGTTCTACATAAAAAGAAAAAAATTAATAACTATCTAGAAAGTTCTTTATTACTCACACCGAAATCTCGATCAGAAAGCACCTCCACTTTTCCAAACTTTTTCTAAATTTTTACATTTCTACATTTACTCGTTTTTGTGAACGGAACAGCATACAAATTAAAACTATGACAAAAATTATGTGGTAAAATGTCTACAAACATCGGCCAATTAGTAAGTACCAGAATATATAGAGGTACGTCAATAATGAGCGTAGGTGGCGCAATGACCATCGAAATGCTCAAAATGAGTTCCCAATGCGGTCTATGAGACCAAATCCCGGATTACGGATGTACTTTCGCAAAAAGACGGGAAAGATACGGGATCTCTAGGTCAGAAGAGCCGGAGATGAATCTAACGCATGATGTGGCTCCCTCCCCTGCCGCGAGAAATGACGTCGTTATGGCGTTCGAGACAACCGTTCGAGAGATGACGTAATGGTATGTTGTTCACTCCCACATTACGGGATCCGATTAATGAATGTGGTCTCGTGGGAGGTGAACTTACACAAGTGGAAGCTGTTTTCTTCACAGGTTCTCTCCTTACATTAAGACATTTATTGCAATTTGGTTCACAACATTAAATTCATTGTTAAACACCCATCCAAAAATAAAGCAACAGGACTATTAAATATCTACAGCGATAGTAAAAAAAATCAATTCCCAATCTCCGCTTCATAAATTTTGATAAATTATCAGTAAATTATTTTTAAATCGTTGCAATGATATAAGATTTTTTTTTAATTATTCATCATAGCATGTTGTTGTTCTTTTGCTTTTTAAGAAAATAAGTTATAACATCTTTAACTCGGTATTAATTATGAAAAATTGGGAGGTACAGTTCGAGTATATAGCATAAGTTTGAAAAATGGCGCCAAATCTTCCGCGTAAATAAAAATTTTGCTCAACGAGCGCGACGTTGCCGTTTCGTTGGGTACCCTTACCGCGGAGTCCGTTGGAATCAGAGGACAGTACCTGGCGCTTGCCTTTGATTATATCCTGACGGTCCAACAGACTAGTGTAGAAGCCGAGACAGTTTTTTCTGCAGTAGGATATATTTGTAGTTTTCTACGAAGCAGGCTGAGAGATGATATCATCAACACCATTTGCTTCTTAAGAGCACATTTTCAAAAGTTAGCACCATAGGTTAGTCATAGTCATAGCACCTAAGTAAAGTGATTAACAATTCTGATTTGCTTGGTAATTGTGGAGCTTTAGCAATATTATCAAAGCATGATAAATTGAAAGGCGTTTCTATGTTGTTCATTATTTTATTGGTATACAGCTTTTTCGGCTGCATAGCAGCCATCGTCAGTAACATACACTGAAAAATATAAATGTACATAAAATGACAATAATAAAAATAGAAACATAATATGAAAGTACACAATAATTGGGTGAAACAGTATCGAAAGAAGTGTAATTTTGGTTGTTGTTGAAATAAAGAAAGGAAAGAACAATGAAAAATGAATAAAAGAAAACAAATAGAGTGAGCAAACCGACAAAATTACGTACCTGAGTATTGAGTAATATTTTTGGCGAGTGCGCAGAGTACGCCGAACGGAGGTCATTCTATGGAAAGTGATGGGTGGTTGCGGGGTGGACGTGGGGAAAGGGGCTGTCGAAGTTTTCCAGGAACTGGCGGCAGAAGACGGGAAGAATTTCCGAGGGTTTTAACTGTTGGGAATGGGGTGAGAGGGAAGGAATTTGAAGGCTAGTTTCATGAGAGGGGAATGAAATTCATGGATTTGTTCATTTAATAGGGAAATGTTGTTGTTTTTTTAGAATACTATGGATATGTAAAATTTCTAATTTGATCCGGGGCCAAAATCTATTTTCTACTTCTAAAATATAAAAATCCTTTTCAATGTTAAATGTGTGTGTGTTTTCTACTAGGTGGTTGGCGAAGTGTGAGACTGTTGTGTTATTTTTCCATGCATTTACGTGTTCCTGTATCCTTTGTTTGAATGTTCGTCCAGACTGTCCGACATACACGGAGGGACAATCACTACATGTGAGAGCGTAGACTCCACTTCGGAGGAGATGGGGAGTGGGGTCCTTAGTGAATGATAAGGTTGTGTTAAGTGTTTGTGGAGAGAAGAAGGTAGTGTAAATGTTTAAATGTTTTAGTGAATTCGCGATTTTAAGTGAGAGTGGGCCTATGAAAGGGATTGCGTGTCTGGTTTGAATATTATTGTTTGGAGTAAGTGATGTGAGGTTCTTCGTGTGATATAATCTAACTTTCTTAGTGATTATATTATCAATGAGAAAGGTATTGTAGCCATTGTTTTCTGCTATAAGTTTTATAGTGTCTATTTCTTTTTTGATTTTTTCTGGTGAGAGTGGAATGGTGAACAGACGATGGACCATGGAGTGGAAGGCAGCGTGTTTGTGTGATGGAGGGTGTTGTGAAGAATTGTGTATGGTAGTGTCTGAAAATGTGTCTTTCCTGAATATGTCAAACTGGTGGCGGTTGTTTACTAGAGAAATAGAGAGGTCTAGGAAATTGAGTGTTCTATTGTCATTTTCAATTTCTGTGGTGAAGGTTATGTTAGGGTGAAGTGAATTGAGAAATTGAGTAAAAATGTCAAGTTGTCTGTGAGTTCCCGTCCAAAGAGTGATTACGTCATCTACGTAGCGGTACCAATAGATAATGTTGGGTAGAAGGAAATGTCCTGAGTCAAAAATTTGTTTTTCAAGATTGTCCATAAATAAGTCTGCAAGTAATGGGGAGAGGGGGGAACCCATGGGTAGACCTGAGTTCTGTTGGTAGAATTTATTATCAAATTTAAAATAATTAACATCTAAGCAAAGAGAAATGAGGTTGAAAAGTTCTGTTTTTGCAAAGAGGGGGCAAGACGCGGAGTCTAGGGTGTCACGTAAAAGAGTTTTACAATCAGATGGAGGGATACTGGGAAAAAGATTTTTGACATCGAAAGAGATTAATTTAGCTTTAGGAGGAACAGGAATGTTTTTAATTTTGTTTGCCAGGTCCGTACTATTCTTAACTGTGTGTGACGGACAGAAATTGGTGTGTTGGTGAAAGTGTTTGTTTAGCTGGTATGCTAGTCTGTGTGTGATTGTGTTGGTGTAGGAGACAATGGGTCTTATGGGTATGGAAGCCTTATGGATCTTAGGTAAACCATACAGCCGTGGAGGGGTTGCGTTAGAAGGAAGAATATTCAGTGTGTTAGGAAAAAGGCCTTGTGATTCTGAAATTTCGTGTTTNTGTGTTAGGAAAAAGGTTAGGAAAAAAGGAAAAACCTTCCCTCTCACCCCCAACTCTCCAGGACACTGCACCCGATTCCCAACAGTTAAAACCCTCGGAAGTTCTTTCCGTCTTCTGCCGCCAGTTCCTGGAAAACTCCGACAGCCCCTTTCCCCCCGCCCACCCCGCAACCACCCATCACTTTCCATAGAATGACCTCCGTTCGGCGTACTCTGCGCACTCGCCAAAAATATT
>NNCF01126106.1:169193-219630 GCA_002313205.1 Laupala kohalensis
CAAAAATACACTTCTTTCGATACTGTTTCACCCAATTATTGTATACTTTCATATTATGTTTCTATTTTTATTATTGTCATTTTATGTACATTTATATTTTTCAGTGTATGTTACTGACGATGGCTGCTATGCAGCCGAAAAAGCTGTATACCAATAAAACAATGAGCAACATAGAAACGCCTTTCAATTTATTATACAATTCTGATTTGATTATGAGTAATTATAAGACTGAATAAGCATAACATTAAACAATTTCATAAGACTGTTTGGTACAAGACAATAAGAACAAGCAAGGTTAGAATAAGAATAAGCAAGAGTACTTTCTATACCAAAGGAAGCAATTAAAAATTTGTCAAAATACCTTAGCTAAGCACTTCAGATTACCTGATCATTCGACTGATTATTTTTTTAACAAAAATATTTTAACTATTCCTAAAAAGTATCTAACTTCATACTGTTTTTTGTTACAAAACAAATTTTGATTGTTGAATATATGATATGTCTAATAAAAGTTGATTTTTTGAACAAATACATCTTGTTTTAATATGATTCTATAAAATTATATTAAGAGTGCGGGATCCCGCGGAATTAAAGAAGCTGCGGGTTTGAAATCTCTATAAGTGTGTGTCCCTACGGGACTTGCATTTAGTAAGTACGTGTTTGGCAAACACAGGACCCCGAGCTGAGTCTGGCATTACTTCCACTTACTTGTGCGAGGCTCCTTCCTTTCTCTTTCCTGACCTTCCTTGGTCACCTCTTGTTCTTTTCGATCCCGACGCTATTAAGGCTAGGGTATCTTTCATTTTCCCCATTTTTTGTCCTCAATGTTTTGATGTATGTTTTGAGATATGTTTTGGTGTGTTGTAATTCAGGAGGGTTTTTAGTGGGTATGGTTGAGTCATTCGGCGAGTCCCACACGCGGGGAGAGTCACGTTTTCTCTCCTTAGTGCGTAACTGCATATTCCCTACCTGTACAGAATTTTAGGGCTCTAATAACCTCGATGTCGACATGAGCAGTTTAGCCCCACAAAAAATCTAATTGTGTCGTCGGAATGGAAGGAGCTGTAGCCGCAACAGAAAAAGACAGACGGCAAACGCATGACTAGCGGTTTGTCTCGTCCTTGCCAACAATCTCTTCTTCCTGTATCCAATGACAGATCCGCAACGGTAAACCGACATTCTCTTCATTGTGCAATAGCTACTCGCTGTATGGCGGTGCATATCATCCTGTCGCCTCCCTACTTCAAATGACCGAGAAGACCACAAAACACTATGAATGCATTGTGTTTCTTTCAAAATGTAAATAAATTTGTTTCAATATGTATACTTTATTTCAATATGAATCAATCGTACTCTTTTTAATTTTCCAAATAAGTAACTTTTTTCTCTTAAATATATTTGTCTCTATTGACGGCTGGGCTTTTCCCCGCAAATATTCATTTCCATGTCGGCTTATATATCACGAAAATAGCATCATAGTTAAAAGTTGTGTATTCATGTTACATGTTCATGTTACAACAGTCCAATAATCTACATAGTTTAGAATTCTCGAAAAATCTGAATTAACCGGAGTAGAAAATAGAAGCATCATTTTCTAAAATTATTTTTATCACTACCGCTTTCTATGTTTTACTTTACCTTCACCTATCCAATTTTGGAGAAAAATGTACATATTTATGTCAAAAGTCAGAGTTCCCGCAACATGACCTTTGGAGTTCACGGAGGCTGGGGCTTTGTACACTCAAGGTCTTGGCATGCGAGAGGCAGTCTGCACAACCAAGTTCTGGACGCTTTCGTTCTCGGTGACCACAGAAGAGAGTGAGTGCTAAATGGGCCCGGAGATCGACGTAGTCGAGGTATTTGAACATCTGTAGTCTAGGCCACGTATCATTTTCCGAAAGTTAACATAATTTTATTAGAAAAGAGATTAAGGAAAGATCTCTGGATTTCAAACTCGTGATCGACTCCTAATTTCCCATCCTGACCCATCCCGGCCCGGGATTTTCTCGGGTAAAGGCGGATTTTTTATACAGGCTCCTTGGGCTCGTGCCTAGGGGCAGCGTCTTTAGAAATAATAAGTCTCGAATTTAAAACTTTATACACAATATTATCCAAATAATCCGTAGTTTGATAATAATGCGTACTTCTGAAATAGCTTTTTTTTGTTTTGTTAAACACATATTTATTTGTATTCTATTAATATTAGAACTGAGAGTATCCTTTCGTAGTGGAATGATAATTGAAGTTTCATTTGGTTGTATAACAAAATTGATGTTTGTAATGAGAAATGATTTTCTTAATGATCACAAAAAGTGAAGATTGTGATATGGAAAATCTGCGGGTTTTAATTTCGTTACTTGTATAATATGATCAAACTATATTGTTCTTATTAAGATCAGCTTTGTAATGATGTTAGTCAAGAGTGAGGAAATGTAGTCTAAACTTGTTCGCGAAAGACAATGCGTGCTGAACCATGCAATTGAAAACAATTAAAGCTGAATTGAGATACAAAATCCCTAAAACAAATTCGAAATCATAACAAAGTGTAAAGCGATAAAACACTGTAATTCGAGCTTTCTACGTCCAGAGCAAACTTCCTGGCGTGACAGGCGCACGCAATGCGCGCTTGAATCACGCCGCGCGGAAAGTTACAACTGCAGAGTTTGTACCTCGTGAGAAGACACGACACGTTTGCTCGAAGAACAGGTTGAAAAAGCTTTTATTGAGTGTCTAGTAAGTGTTCGTTCATCCAGTTTCACTTGGAGGCAAAAAGCCAGCGAAGATTATCTTCTCAGGCATGTTGCTACATCGCGAAGTATTTTTAGATTACGTTAACTACAAGTACACGGCTATGATTAGTCACCTGTCCGAGACGGACGTGTATCATGTCGAGTTTTCAATACAAGCGATGTGACTGAACCTTCACATCATACGAGATGATTCATGTATCTCAGAGAATACATTAAGCAACACTCAACCATGTCTTGTATACAAGAAAGGGCCGTTTTCCTCCACCAAGTTATCCCGCTGCGAGGCGCGTTATGCGCTCTTCTGTCGCGCTGCTGCGTTCCCCCCCCCCCAAAAAAAAAGCCTGAAGTCTTTAGGTCACTAACTGCAACAACTCCCACTTCTAAATGCGCCCACTAGCATTTACAAAACAGCGGCATTGCGGTAACCGTTGACTGGTTTCGTCTTGGAAGCTCCGACCGCCGTTCAAGGACACACGCTACTGCGATCCCTCTTTAGCCTCCGACACTCTGAACGATGTTTCACGCGAATTCCGTAGACATCACGACAAATAAAAATTCTGCACGTTATGGCACTCCTCTGAATGTAAATGAGGAAGGAAGGGAATTAATGTAAATCATTCAGACAATGAAGATTTGCTTTCTAGGCGTTGCCTAAACTAAAAGTCTACCATTAAAACCCCTCGGAGATATTAATTTTCAGATGTCTGCAATAACCCTGCCATTACAATACCATCTGTTGAGCGGTGACGCCATGACGTAAGAAGTCGAATTGGGCGGATCGCGTGAATTCGTGTGTTTGATGGTAAATGTTGTTGAGGTTTAGACTTCATTAATGTACAGTCTTCCTTCATGTGTAGAACGTGAGACAGAACAGAGTTTGGTGGAAATTATCCCTCTCGCACGAAAGGGAAAAGAGGATAAACACGCGAAGGAAAAAGTTGCTTGCTACAACACTGTTGCCCTTTGCAGTGGCCCATCATAGAATACCCGAATCCCATGTGATGTACTTTGTCGTCTCCAATTTACTTCTCTATAAAATATTCTTAGAAATTTAATAAAAGTGACCCCTCGGTTTTCGTTCACTTCGGTTTTTAACGTTTTAAGTTTTCACCGATTTTTTCTGCAAAACATTATCTCTGTTTCAGTCGGTTGCATCACATTTTGTTGGCGTGCATCCATGACGTCACTGCGAAAACTATACTCGAAAACTTGTTACACGACTATGTATTTCTTAAATTCTTAGAGGGGCAGCAGAAACAGGTTTCCACTGACTGAAATTTGGCCTAGTGCTAAGACTTAGAAAAGAAGAGATCCTTGACCCTAAGTTTCTTCTGAAATGGGACTGTTAAATGTTCATTTGTTCTTTACAAGTCTTTCATATTCATTTTATATTAATTTCTATAGTGCAATCTTTACCATTCATGAATCAGTTACAATCTAGATGAAACCTGAAACGGTCTACACCGGTCAGAACGGAACAGAACATTTTTTCCTGTCACTTCCAAGGGAAATTTCTTCATTTTTTTTGTGGATGTAGTACACGGTAAATAGTACACCATTGATCATAGTATCCCAGATAGATAGTTGATAAGTTGTTTCTGTGGGGATATCAACCAATAATTCATGCACCAGGGTGATTCTGTGTGAGTTCAGCTTATGAAATGTATATACCATGAAATAGTCGAATCCATTCAGAAATTAAAAATGCCATTTTCAGTCTTGTTTCAGAGGCAAGTCCTTTGTCTCACGTATATAAAAACAGGAGAAAAACAGTATGTTATGCATAAAGATCATGATCCAATATTAATTTTGAGTGGTGAAATAAACCGGGATCAACACCTAAAAAAAAAAAAATATTATTTAAAGGTACGAAAATAAATGGAATCCACAAATATGAGATCATTTCACTATTTTATTTCATAATATATTAGTAATTTAGAAAAAACGAAGTTACTAGTACCAATGAACAAATTAAATATTGTATTTTTATTTAAATCAAAGAATTATAAAATAGACATAGTGATCTATGCTTGATTCAGAAATAGATTTGTGAAAGTCCCGATCTGAAATCATTTTATTGTGAATTCCCTTTAACATCCCAAGAAAGCACTTTCACTGCGGTTGATCGTCAGATGGGAGGGAGTATTCTAAAGGAAACAGAATGAAGAATGGAATTCCAAGGAGGCAGAAATCTCTAGCCAATCATCGACTTCGCATGATGAAGTCGGAAAGCACGCTCAATCGCCGACGCACAAATGAAACTCTTCAGCAACTCTTGCGCATTCCAACAGCAAAGCCACGAATCTGCTCGATAACAGTGACCATAGAAGAAGCCGCAAGCGCCAACATCCTTCACGTTTAGTGACTAGGTCTACTTTATACTTTCATTTTTAGTTTACTCTTTGTGCAATGTTTTTCAAATGTTCAACTGTAAGAACAAATTGCGCTCAGATATTAGCACACGCTCTCGGGCGAAATTTATTTATCACACTTCGAATCAGGGCAACCCTGTTGATAAGGTGCAATTGAATTTATCTTTCTGAAAGATTAGGTTTTGATATTCGAAGTTGCGATAGGTTTGACAAATTTAAGATTCGTGGCTTCCTTCGTAGATGCATTTCCATTATAATGATTGATAATTAAAATAACCATTCACAGTTTATTAAGAAAATCTTGCTCTCGTATCGTCAATTTTTGCGAAACCAAATATAACATAACTCAGTAGTATTGGAATAAGAATTGAAAATGTGTTGCACACTTCGCTGAAGCTACGAAGACTTGACTGACGCATCTCGTGAATACAGATACTTCATTTATATTCATTAAAACATCACATTAGACGCAATCACACACTGCATTTTTTTCAGGCTGTAACTTTGTACCCTTCAGTAACATGTTTAAAAAGCTCTTATTTTCATCACCTCATCGTTTTTCATTCAACATATTTTAACCTTCCCCTTTCACTTGGAACGCTCGTTCTTCTTGTCCCTCCTACGCCATCACCGTCTGATATTCCCAGTCACTTCTCTCACTGCGTTACGCTGTGATTTATCCCATCTTCGCATTTTCATAAATATCCCACTTCCCTTTCTCTGTCCTTCCCAAGCATTATGACGTCATCATTACACTTCACCACTGTAATCTGCACCTCAAATTGCTTTTTAAAATTGCGTAAAGAAATGGTTATAAAATTCGAGATCATTCTGAATCCAAAGGACGGAGAACGAATCAAGATATCACTCGCACATCGGTTCCTTCGGTTACATTTGTTTTGAGAACCGAAACGAATTATGGGTTTATTTTTTATATTGTACTGGAGCGTATTGTTTTAATGGCCCATGGCAGCTAAATTTATTTCATTTCAGTTAAAAACAATTGAACAATAATGGTAGGAAATACTTAGTTTTACACTTTTAATACACACAGTATAACACCAATAAAATATGATAACTTTCGGTCAGATGAAAATGGCGACGAGCAGGGAAACGAACCCGGGACTCCTACTTTGATTGCAGGATTGTTAACCACTACACCACCCGTTCGCCTTTCACAACTGTACACCATTTCCACACAGACGCCATTTTCACCTGACCGAAAATTATCACATATATTCTGCACGTGAAGGGTACAGGGAAGAAATATATGCACATATAAAATATATAAATAAATAAATAAATAAATAATTGAATCTTACATTTGATTATATTATGTGAAAGATCTCAAAAGTAGAAAGTTTTCTACTATCCGTGAAACATGACATTTTACTAAAAGCCGTAACTATGTAATTTCTAGGATCAGCGTCCTATCGACCCCCCCCCCCAAAAAAAATGTCCGTTCTCCAGATTTGTTAGAAATTGTACACCTATCTAGTGACAAATATATCACGTGCATTAAATTTCCAGAAAGCTTTTTATTCAGACTGAAAAATTTGTAAATATGCTTTTCCTCAAAACGAGACTCAATTTGTGGACTTCATTTTGAATAGAACGTTTGAAATGGATAAAGATTAATTTAAAACACATTTGAAAATAAACTTAACATTTTGTATGAGGTAAATTTTCTGATTGTAGACATTCCGTTCCACAGCGGACCTTGAATTTCGTTCTGATGTTCGGTCGTACTTGTTCTCATACGGTGAAAAGTACAGAACCTTTTGAAAAGTATACATTCCAAAACACAGCGATCATTTTTAAGTTTGGTGTTTGTAATTAAATCTGAATGTTTAGTATCAAATTTTTCTACACCAACGAAGGAAGGGTCATATGAATTTCACATTTCAATTTCACTGTATGACAAATTATTATACTCTCATTACAAAGAGTATCAACGATATCGCAGAACTTTCCGAATCACTTTAGAGAAAACAATTAAGGAGGATTTTACTTGGGACGGGCACCTCGTCCTATTCCACATGCGATGTGTGTACAGGTACTCGTATTTTTCTTATTGTTATGTATCAATCTGATGCAATTTTTTTTAAGATTAGTTAGTAATAGAGCAGAAATTAAGGGATATATTGTTTAAAAATTAGTTATGTACAGTTTTTAGATTTGTATTTCATACTTGAAAAATGTACCAAAATGATAATTTTTAAAAATCTTACATGGTTGCAAATTAAGAAGACTTATTGTAATAAAAATAATTGATTTATTAAAATTCGCGCTAAATTTACCATTAATGAAATTTTACCCGGTCACATAGTGAAACTAACGTGTTAGAAGCAATTATTTTTCTTGGGGGCTGCGCAGACCCCACGTTAACAATTACACCAAATTAAGATACTAGTTTAGAGCTAACTCTGATAAATTGACAAGTTCATTTTACAACCTATTGAAATCGCGGAACATGTTTCAAGTAGAAAAGAGTTTTAGTTAGTTGTATACTTTTGGACAATACAGGGATTATTACCTTATTTTCTGTCATATCTTAATTTCAGTTTAAGACATACAAAAAGATATAATATAATAATAAATATATTTTTTGAGTTTGATCAATACACTACGTTTCGACTCGAGATCAAGTGCAAACAAATGGTAAGAATGACTTTTCATTTACAAAATGGTAGAATGAATTTAAGTTTTTTTCCTTGCACATCATTCATAGCGCTTTTGCAACAGACATGTATCTCACCACGGATAGCGAAGGAGTTGTCTTTAAAAGAATGGGAACTCTTTTGATGGGAATTTCATTCGTTAACTAATGAGGGTTGAGAAGCATTTGCGCCAGCGATTTTTCAACTCCTATTACAGCAAAATTCTTCTCAAGAAACAGTTCCCATTATGCTCTTTAATGCTTCATCTAGCAACTCCGATAATCGTTCCCCCAGCATTTGCCCCAACTCGAAATAGTATTGTCACGTTTTATTATACAAAAGTCAATTTATTTAATCGCATCCTCGTAAGTAAGTGTCGCGTTGTACGGTAGAGGATTTGTGTCAGGACGCGTAGAAGAACATTGGCTCCCTCTTTCCCTTCCTTTTCTCCCTCTCCTGTGTAAACAGAACTTGCACCAGGGATGAGAAAGGGAGCACGTCCGGGCATCAGGTTGGGTACGCCGTGGGCGCTGCCTGTGAAGGCAGGTTGCAACCAGGTTGTTATTATTATCATGGACGAAAGACGTTGTGCGGGGAATTTCGGAGCTAGTGCACCTGTGACTTTGTTTGATTAAAACTTCGTTTACTGTGTGTGAAACATTTGGTATATAGTTAAATGGCGTCACCAAGTGTCCCACCAAAAGCGTAATATATTTTCATTTAGATTTTTCTTTCTTCAGATTTTCGTTCTCTGATATGATTTTGTATTGTTTATACTGATTTTGTTTATAATTAAAAATGAAATATATTTCTTGGCCTTGAGAAATTTTCTTTGACGCTTCTACAAAATTGCTAATTTCTTTGTACGGAAGTAGGTGGAGAATTTGTTAAACCCTTCGTGCTATCCGATAACATAAACTGATATCACGATTTGTATCTCTGGATACGCGGAGGGACACAACTTTGTTCGCGTGTCGCTCTCTTGTCATCGCTGGCTTACATCATTCTATTGCACAGAAGTTCTTCTGCAATACGATACAAGTATGGAAAAGTCGCTACTTCCAAACCAGTGACGATTTTAATGTAGAGCATCGGTCTTCTCCACTAATCGTCCTTGAAATGGATTCAACAACC
Source organism: Laupala kohalensis (assembly GCA_002313205.1). Classification (NCBI taxonomy): domain Eukaryota; kingdom Metazoa; phylum Arthropoda; class Insecta; order Orthoptera; family Trigonidiidae; genus Laupala; species Laupala kohalensis. Next base: position 178,110 of record NNCF01126106.1, read on the forward strand.
AGTTCGTGAGTTAGTGCCATTCGTCCCATGACCTCATTTACTTCTGGATTTTACAGAAGAGGATGCAATGCTCTCAAAGCGTTTCAACATAATTCTTCCCCATCCAGGCTCGAGTTTTTATCCGGTTTTCCTCCGGGTAGTGGAAGATTTTCCATAGGCGGGAATGACATGTAATACTTTTGTTGTTATTATTATTATGAATATCGAATTTTGACTGCACATTATATCTTCGATTCATTTGGGAATAATAAATTGATGGCAGTACGCATTTTTTTAAAAAAGTTATAAGAATAATCTGCCTCTGTCCTTGGGCCCTTGATCGGAGTTGATGAGATTGTCCCTTGCTTGTTTCCGGAGAGTAAAATAGCATTTTCCCTTTTGTGGTCATCTGCAGTTTGCAACTGCATTTTTGACAATAAAGTTTATTTATTTAATCATACGAAAGTCCATAGAAACATTCACTTTCTCTTGAAGTTTTTTGTAATTTATTCCGAAAGATATATTCCACATGATATATTGAAAAAGAATTTTATGATACCATTTGAATTCTCGATTCAAATTTAACATTAAAAGCTTTATGTCAATAATATAGGGAGTTCTTGACAAGTTGTAAGAAACTGCAAATATCTTCAATATTTTGACTTGGAAATGGTAACTCCTATATATGTATCATTATATGTACATAAGTTGTGGTATCTCCATTTACGATGTCACCCGGGAGGTAATTAAGAATCCTTGCCTCAATTTTTTTATTTTGTTTTGAGAGGTTAATTTGTCCTCAAACACAGGTATGAATTCCTCTGGAACACACGAGTTCTTTTATCGTGCGTTACCTTCAAAATAGACACTCGTGGATCGAATTCGCGAAGATGTGCTAGAATCTCGAAATAACATAATTAGAAGTTTAAAGGAAAACCATAAAATGAATATGAAATAAAATGAATTTATTTTTTTAAATTTATTTTAAACAGTACTTCGTTTACTAGAAGAGTTTTCATGTATTTCACTTAATAGAAGCAAATTTATCGATTAATATAAAGAAAGACAACGTAATATTCATTACAGCTTTGGGAGGTTACTTATGAGGGAAATTAATGAAACGTAGGTGAGCCAGTAATCATGAAATAAGCAGAAATATGTAATCATGCACCATCTTTTGTAAGGTCTCCCAGCAGTACTGAGAGTTGTAAAATGAGAACCAGGTCTATTCCGGGGACCTCTTTCAATATTTATTATGATAAGAAACTATAAAAAAGTGTATATGAAAATAATTTATTTTATTACAAAAACTGTAGTAGTAAATATTTGAGTCACGTTTGTTTCTGTATCAACTGGGATTCTCGCTTCCAAAAATCTTCTGAGTGAATGCAGGTATGGTCTCTTTCAAGAACAGCCAAAGAAGGGATTCAGTGGGTCTGGACTCCCTCTATTCCCTTAAAAATATAAGCTGAAAAAAACTTTGTTGGTTCAAATTCTATTTCTGTTAACGTCCATAATATAAACAAAATAAATAAATAATTTAAGACTCACGACCTTATGTTGGACGAATACCATTTATTTCGTAAGGTTTGTTCATCATACGGTGATAAGTCTTTTTTTTTCACACCTACAGAACTGTCTCTTATACACATCTAGATGTGTNCTCCACCTTTTATCAGCAGACACCTGACTACGTTCTGTCCTTTGGATGGTTCTCATCTATCTGTGCATTCAGCACGAACCCTCCTGAGCAAGCGAAGCGGCGACAAGCGCTTCTCGCAACTCCATCCGACCCTTATTTCCCAACGCGTTGAGCGACGAGAGTCGTGTCTCGAACCCCGGTCATCCTCCTCCCTCAGAGAGCAGACGAGGAGGCCGTAGAATGTCGTTGCGCCACTCGGCCACTAGCCGTGACGTAAAGAGGTTCAAAGAGTTCCCACAGTGAGAGGGCAATGGGGGAGGTATTCGGCGGCGGTCGCGTGGCCATCACGGTGCACTGAAGCTCTACAGCAGCGACTAAACGTCGGAGTGGGATGGTGGGGGGTGGGGGGGNCGCGAAGGTTACGTCACAGATGCGACGGCGGGTCAGGAAAAGTTAAAAAAGATAAGTGGACTCATTTATCTTTTAAGCAGAGCAGCTAGGCGGTATGTCCATACAAAAAGTTAATCATTATTAACAACCAGTAGATACAAGATATTTGAAGAAAATTAAATAATCAAATTCTATTAAACTATTACAATTAACGTCCATTATGTAATCATAATAATCAAAGACTTACGACCCTTAATGGCACGTATTTTGTGATTTTATTTATTGTGGATACTTAAAGAAAACTCCATGACAGGCGATGTACTTGAAACAGAATAATGAGACACGCCAGAAACGGGATGGGTGCGTGTCAAAGTGGTGGTGTAGTAGAGACAAACAAATAATTTACTTCAAATATTTTTCCGAATAATGATAATGTTTGAAATGGGGGAAAATATTATTGTATTTTATGGATGTTAGAATCAATTTGTATCATAATTGTGAAATAAATAAAAAATAAATTTGTTATAAACTATAAATCGGAATTAAATATTTACAAAAGTTTTGTTCTGTATTTGAACTTAAGTTGTCACTAATGAGTAAAAATTGATATAATGTCTATGGTCAATTTCAAGATTTTTGTTTCTATGGTAAAAGTATTGGAATTGTTTCAGCGATATAGAAAATAAAATAATTAGAAAAAGATCATAACTCTTAAAATGTTATGGAGAGGTAACATAGATGAACCTATTTTCAAAATTTCCCCATTCTATATAATATTGAATGTGTGAAACTATATCAACACCTTGACCCTTGATAACTCACCAAACTTGAGGATTGGATCAGAACCGAACTTGAGAATTGAGTGGAGCATAACGTCTGGAGAGCTCATTCCGATGTAATGTCTTCCTGGTGCGCCACATATGGTTTCCAAAAACACAAAATTTAGAGAAATAGTAATATAATTACGTTTAATCATCGTTTATATTTACGTAAAGAATTCCCAAGAATATTTTCGTGTCAACGTTTACGAAATATATGGTCGTGAAATAGTTTCGAATGCAGCGTTTTTTAAAATGCACCCTATGCTTTGATACGCTGTACACAACCTCTTGCTATAACATTCAAATTCTCACTCAACATTTAACAATAATAAAGTTTTATGCTAATATATTAACAATTTATTTCCCATCGTCCATAGATTTCGGGAACCTTCAGATGTAGTGTCATGATGCACTTTAAGTACAAGTCAGCACATCTGGGGGTTAAATACCTCTTGTTAAGGGTGATAAGACCAAGTAATGTAAAAAGCTATTGTAGTATTCCACTCCTCTTGTTCTTATATGATTTATATACAAGATATACTTTAATATATTGATTATCCAAAACATAATCATGCTGCCCGAAACCGTATTTTGTCGTGCTGCTCTTTGGTGAGTCCCGTCACAATCTTTCCCTTTTCTTTCCTTTTCTTTCTTCGCGTGTTACTTGTACGTCCTGAGTTCTTTCAGAACAGTACAGAATGCAGCTCACGTTACTCTTAGATCACGTGGTTTAAGAATAAAAATTTATCGAGTTTTCAATAACATGCTAATCATTCCAAGATGATGAATGATGAATTAAATCGACAAGGTGTGAGAGACAATATTCAAAGGGAAGGACTAAACCTGTGCTATTTGATACCATGCGAAATTGAATGGCACTAACATTCTGTACGATAATATGAACGTTACTTTTATTCAGCACAGTCATTTTATTCACCATTTTGAAAGTAAATATATTTTGCTCCATATACATTGTTTACGTAGCAATAACAAGGTTGGACGACTTGTAATTGAGTATTTTGAAAGAAAAGACATTGGATGAAGCACCTTTCATTCATAAAACGCTACCACTACGTGAAATGACGTATCAAGTAGCTATTCTCCTGTTCTTTCGCCAATCCTTTTTTTCTCTCGCACATGAAACGTTTGAGGTGGGGGGAGACAAAATAACGGGTTTCAGTGGTCGCAAAATTGACATGGGAACCACTTTTAACACACAGACGCAAAGCAAGTTTTTCGTAATGTGACACATTTAGAAACCTGCTGAATGTAGAACATGTGCAACTCCCAATTCAAGGACTGTTCTTATGCACACGTACTATTAGCGAAGAACAATGGCAGTGAAGGAGATGTGACTCATCTCGGATTAAGTGAACAATCTAGGTAGTCCGAACAATGCATTGTCAATTACTATGATTGCATTCGCGTGTGCAACGTACGTAAGTACAGGGGTGCGACAATACCTACACCCAAAGAAATTACAGTCTCCGCTATTGGTTGTAGTGAAAAAGATTGCGTGATAATTGCGCGAATTTCCCGTTGCTACTTCGTGCGAAATATCGTTTCGTCTTCCTCAAATCCATTTCTTTACGTCTACTCATACCCAAGAAGTCTCCGCTAGTGAGTTTCAATAATCAGGTTTTTTGTGGAAGACACAACTTTACTGTGTTTACTCTACATCTTCAAGGTGAAATAGGTTTTACTTAGACTTACAAGCAAAAAAAAAAAAAAAGTGAGTGTCAGGAATTGCCACGTGTTAGAATCAAGGTTCCTTTCATTTCATATATACAAACCGTATGTACCTGATTAACATTTATCTGTAAGCTATAAAACGAAAGCATAGCACATGCGTGAAGGTGTGGACTAAGACTAATTCTCCCTGTAGAACGCGACGTCTACGAGTGAGAGACTAACCTATCATAGTCTTATGACATTGTTTATTTTTGTTTCTGTAGATGATATTTACAATTTATCGTGTGGTTACATATGTCACTTGCAATTACATGATTGAGCCCGCATCTCCAGTTCCTACTGTATTTGTAAAGTATTTGAATGAGTATACATTATTCATTCCCTCATCTCAGTGTAGTGCTTTCCAACGTAAAAACGAATAAAGAAATAACTGAAAGCAAACGTGGTAGTTTTAGACAGAACAAATTCGTAACAATAGTGGAAGTGAAAAATAGCCCCAAGAGAAACAATTCCTGTGGGAGTAAAATCATCAGTGCTCATTCGCGTGCAAACATGAAGTACCAGTTTTCACGCATCAATTCCCGTCGATTTTAGGAGATTTGAAATTCTAGTGCTGCATTGTGAGCACGATTTGGAAAGTTAGGAAGTAGTAATTTTATCTGAAGATGTGTTATGTTCCGAAATCACCAGAGCGCGAGCAACCCATGAAGGCTGCAATCGAAAGGAAAAACGCGTTAACAAGCCCCGACACACGCCAATTGAATTTTCGAAGCGCACGCGGATCCCCGTTCCTCCCAATATGGTAAGCGCAGCTCTGTCCAGCATAAGCACAAACACGGCTGCACCCAACAAGGGAATCTTCTGCCTTTGGAAAGGGTTGGCTTTGTGGCCTTCGTCGATTACAGGTCACGACTTTAGCAACAGACGCTTCACGCTTTCAACTGTCACAATTCTTCCTTGCCTCTGCTATCACCTCTGGCTGTATACTCTGACTCCTCCGTCCTACATTTTCTCCGAATTCGTTTTCACTCAACTACCTTTTTGCGGCTACGTTACTAGATTCGTCTCTTTATTGATCTTCTCGTAACACGTCTTATGCACTTCCCTGAAACGGTAACTATTCACATAGATGTTTCCAACCTAGAAATTACAACAACCCCTATCGGAAAATGCGGGGAGGCGAACGGGATGGCGCAGTTGGTCAGCGCATGAGCGCGCTACGTTCAAGGTCCCGAGTTCGAATATCGGTCCCGTCTCTCATTTTCATTTAACATAACATAATTAATCTGTTACCTGGCGGTGAGGTTCACCGCGATTTAGGAGATTTCTATGACTAACACCTCATTTAGCTAAACATTTATAGAGAAATTAGTAACAATTAGGATAACTTTAGGATGTTGAATCTTGACTCAAAAGTACGTGAAATTAAAATGTTAATTATAACTGGCACTTTGTACTACTTCAGAAATGTAAAATCACCCCCATATCGTGTCATAAGAAAAGCGTTGGATTGCCAATGCCTGGAAGAAACCCCCGCTAGGAACCCGCCTGGGGTAAGGAACATAAGAGCGGCTAGGGGTGAAAAATTAAATTAAAAAAACGATTTGAACAATTTCATATGTTAAACCCAATAGAACGTGTTCGGGCAAATTGTTTTTCCTGCAATAATAAATATGTTTTGTTTTTAATTTAGATTTCTTGATTTCGAAAAATTGTTTTGATTGAGAATTACTAGCTTTAAAATAAAAGAGAGAGAAACATAAACATGGCACTCGATTTTTATGTTCTTGACCCTTCTACTGTATTTTAATTTTCCAGTTTTATACCGATCCGCCGAAAAGTATTTATAAATCCATATATAATCGACTGATTTTATTTTACTTGCGTATCTTATCGAAATAAACGCATTCATAAACATTTACCTCTCTTATGATAAACGTATTCTAGATCATTATTGACATTATTGACATCTTATGCAAATACTATTAGGAATTTCCATGCCCTACAACTGTCAGTTTCTCCTCTCTAGTAACCGTATCCGGTCTTGTCGACCCTTCCAACACAGTCCGACCCTCGCTTATGAGAGAGGAGAGCATCCCCCTTTAAGGAACTTCGGGTAAATAAAATAAAATCTTACAACATCTTAACTTGGCATAAATTAACAGAATTTCCTTTTATTAATTAAATTTCAACTAAAAAATACACACTACTCCGATCTTTTAAAGGAAATAATAGTTATAATTTTGAATTAATTACACAATATTAACCATTTTTCATTATAAATCATTATATTGAGTTAAAAAATAACTACAACAAAAAATGAAAACTTACTTCTCAGTAATTTGACCAATTTGGAGCGCTAACCGTAACAACTTCCCTCACCTACGTCTTGAAACCTCAGGCAACGAGACAAACCGAAGAAAACATATAAAAAATGAGTTCATTTTGAAAGTATAATTCATATCAGAAGTAAAATAGTGAAAAAAGTATTTGCTGTGTACGTGCGGTTGTCGCAGCCTCGATCACTTTGTACTGAAAAAAAAATATAAATAAGGTTATAATAAGCACAAAAAACCAGTAAAAAGTTCTAATTTGCAAACATTTCTATCGTGAAACGTGAGAAAATCTTACACGGATTATTCTACATAAATTAGGAAATATATACCCGAAACGCCCTGTTCAGTTAGGTTTGGATTTTTTTTCATTTTTTTATACGTTTGCTAACACATTGATACAAATAAATTAGGTCATTGAACCAGATTGAGATGAAAACGTGAAGAAGTGAAGGTCCTTTTGAACGAAATCATTTCAAGTCTTCAAAAGATCCAACGCAATAGATGTACACAAGACAACTGAGCAATGAAGCAGGTTTGGGCAGGAACACCACATCAACCGCTCCTGTAAGACCATCGTAAATAAATCATCTGTGTCATGCACATTTAATTGATTATGTTAAATGACCTAGTTCAGTTGTATCAATATGCCGTGCTAGAAGAAAGAAAAGAAAAAAAAATGAAAAAATCCAAACCTAACTGGATAGGGCATTTCGGACATATATTTCCCACTTTCTGTAGAATGACCCACGTACAATTATCATTTGTTTAAGTAATAAGATTTATAAGAACACTAGTAGTAGCCAAATTACACTCTTCCCTGCAATGATCTACCTTAGTGAGGGCATCTTCAACAAACACCTCTTCACCATGGTCGCTGCCTTGTTCGTCAAAAGTCCGTTAGAAAGTAGTAACCTTCTGCCGAACCCGTAGCGCCGGCGGCACGGGGCGGTAGCAAGTAAGCACACAGCCACTTGCCATCACAAGAGCTACCCACTGCTTCACTCGGCACCAGGAAATCTTTCCGAAAATGCAGACACGCCAAATCTTTTCGTCCAATGGAATTATCTTCCAAATCAGATACGGCTTTGGGCGAGTTCATTCTACAGGAGAAACAGTTGTACGGGAGTGGTTTTCTTCAAAAACTTTAACGTTTTTTTTTTTAGTTTTCATTCCTTATCCTTGTTTTGTTCAGTAAAACTGAGTTAATTGTGGCATTAAAATTTTAAATCGGAACAAGAAAATTGTTTTTATCCCTAAACATATTATGTTTCACTGAGTAAGCTATGCTTTCTTCCGTTGCAAATGGCGCATACAAGTTGTTAGGGACTGCGGGTACTTAGTTACGAACGGCGATGATTAACAAAAAATGATGGGGGCGTTGGTAAGTATCATTCAAGATTAAGTCATCTCCGAACGTTCGACGGACCATTTGCGGCTTTTCTTGCAAATTTCAAATGACTTTTTAGGGATCTTGGAAGCTTTGTGATCCGTCACATCACTTCTCTTGATTTTGCTCGACTAGTCATTCAGCGTACCATCAAATTAAATCTGTTATTTATGATAAAAATTTATTAATTTTAAAACTTTCATTTTCTTACCTTATATGCAAGTTCACAAACAAGCAAAACATGTCCACACTTACAAAAGACTGAAAACAGTACTACAACACGCAATGTTCACTACAACATGTCACTTCTCTTCACGTATATCCTTTGCTTCAGAAGCAGTATTTCTACCATTGAATATTTGGCTCTAAATTAAATATATAATTAATTAATTAAAAATTCACCACCTTTTATGGATGAATAATATTTACATTTTCTGCGAAGAGCTCACTACCGGGATACGATAATAAATCATAAATAAAAAATGCGTTGCGGTTGGGATTTATTAATAAAATGAACATCCATTATATAATCAAATCAATTAATTGTAGTAGAATTTGTCTCAGGCTGGACTTGTAGTAGGCTGGACTACATCACAACAGAGAATTGGTGAAATACCATTGTGTCACGTGGTTGAGTTCCGGTTCACTGTCCCTCGATAATTGATATATATTTTTTTATTTATTGATATAAATTGTGAATTTAGTGTTTTTTTTCAACTCTTATGATTTTTAAACACTATACTCAGAATAATCTATAGTTCGATAATAACTTGTACATGTAAATTTACAAACATATTTGCGTTAAATTACAAACATATTGACATTATATATGTATTATAACTCGCAGCTAACTTTTTATCTTATCTAGGAACTTATGCAAAAAAAAAATTTGAATCCGCCTCTGCCTTAGGGCCCTTTATCGGAATTGATGGGATGGTCCCTTGCTTGCTTCCGGAGAGTAAATTAGTTTATTGTCCTCCACGTGGTCATACGCAGTTTATACTGTTTTTTGACAATAAATTTATTATTATTATTATTATTCAACAGACGTAAATGTCTTATTCTTCCTAAGACTTAGTAAACAAATCAAATTGTATACAGTAGTACTATTTAAGAGCACAAAAATTTATCTCGCAAAGGTCGTGTAAGCGTGACTCCTTTTCATGTATATGGCGTTTCAGTGCGTGCAGAGGAGCGCCCTACTCGAACCTTTTGAACGCCAAGGAGTGACCCTGGTTGATGAGATCAGGAAGATACACGTCATTCAACCTTTCACCCTCAGCTAAGGGGAAGATTGTGTCCAAGAGTTCAAGGATACAGAGATTACAGCATTATTGACATATTTTCTTCACCTTTTATACCTAATGATACCTATCATTAAAACACGAATCAATGAACAGCGTTAACTATTCAAAGAGCAAACATTAAGTTTAGACCCGCTTGAAGCATATATTAATCCGACAGACTCTGTCGTAAAACAAAAACTATCGGATCGATGATTATTTTTTCTTCGCTAACAAATCAAGACTCTCATTATGACATTCCGTAAGGAATGGTTAATTTGAAAATCGTGCAAAGTACAGCGCTAATACCAGTTAGTGAGTATAAAATTATGACTACTACAATTAACGTCTATTATATAATATAATTAAATGAATAATTAAAAACTTTCGACCTTTTATGGGCAATTATTATTTATATTTTCTGCGAAGAGCTCATAGAAAATATAAATATTATTTGTCCACAAAAGGTAGAACGTTTTTAATTATTTATTTAATAAAATTGCTTCATTCCCTCGTTGACACAAGTCGTGAGACGCTCTTCCCAGTGGATCGAGAGCTCATGTGAAAAGTCGCGAAAATAATTCGGGAGTCAATTCTCGACGCGGCTTTATTTTCAAACACTGCAAAATTATTCTCTTTCGAAATATTATACGAAACGGCCGCCTTACAGTTGCTATCAGAGATCATTCACGATCGCAATTTTTTATCGTAACTTTGCATTCAAACAGGTCGGTGTAACAGTTCAGATATTTTGGTAGAAAACTTTTGTGATAAGATAATTCAATATAATTTCAAATTTATATTCAATTATACTGTAATTTTTTCATTTATTACTTTAGTTTATGAATAATAAACTAATGGAAAATTTACAACATATATTTTCTAACACATGTAAAAATAAGTTAAAAATGGAAACACCTTCATCAACGATGCAAATGACCTTCAGAAAAATAAAACCATCAGATCCTTAAACGGATTAGTATTTTTTTCTTTTTCTCTTTTCTTTACTTCACCAAAGTAGGTTTTTACTTGTGTTAGACTTTTACTTTCCTACTTAACTTTCAATGATGTGAAATATGATAGAATATTAGAAAGCAAAATGAAACTTCTCCATTATGATTTCTTCCTTCCGTTTATTTCGTCGTTTCTTCTGGTTGTAAATCTCTGGATTACGGTTCTTCGTTGTTCACTGAGGATCGGTACTCGTGAGTTTCCATTCTGACTATATCTATAGACACCTGTACACAAGAAATGAGTACAGATACTTCGTAATTCATAAGAAGGCTTTACTAAGTTTACTGTCTAAAATACTTCACCTCATGGATTGTAATTGTTCTTTGCAAAATATTACTTACTTCATGTTGAGAGATTTGATGAAACATCCATTAGCAAGTTTGTTTTGAGAACATGTAATAAAATCTGAACGGCATCAAATTGAATGGAGATCTATTGAATCAATGAAACTCCCTTTAACAGATTTTACTCTGAGGCGAAAACTTTTTCATTTCCCGTCCTACAGCATTTGTAACTTCTGAAAAGAGGATTTTCAAGGCGGTTTTCGGGTGAAAGATTCTCTCCAACGGACAAAACTCTTGCCAGCTTCGGACAGCACGGTAACGCTTGGTTTTCCGGAGACACGGGTTTGCCATTCATCAGACGATTGACGAATGGTTCTGCCGTACTCAAGCTGCTAAAATGCCATATCCGGTTCTCGTACAAGGGAAAAGTTTTGAAGGTCGCTTAGAAATGAGGTGGAACAGACTTTAAGGTATGAGTTCGATGAAATAACAATTTCAGATGACGATGTAACATTTAGAAATGGTGAAGCTCCGGCTGTAAATTCCGATATCTAAGTTACATTCTTTTATTCGAGCGGATTCATCGAGTGTTTCACGTCTTCTAAGAAAATAAAACAGAGATAAAAATATAGGAAAGCATTGCGAACTATTTTTCAGAAAGATTATTAGTTTTAGACGAAGAAAACTCCATCCATTGTTTTCATTGTTAATATTCAAAACTAAATGTGTATTCTGATGATTTTATTTAGAGTATTATATTCCTACATTTATTAATATTACAACTTATTCGTTTCCCTAACTACACATTTACTATTTACTCTTTTTTTACTATAACTTCCCAAAAGCGGACAAATTTTAAGGTTCCATATTAATAACGGTCATCAATAAGTTTTACTGTAATTGTATTGACCTTCAAAAGAATTCAATTATCATATATTGGTAATTTAGTGTGTAATCTCATTTCCGGCTTCGAGTTTCTCTAGTTATTTTTATTGCACCTAGAAGCACTGGACTTTGAAATCGTCTCGAGTTTAATAATTTATGGCCAAATAGGCGGATGAAGCTGCTGACGGCTGCGAGGTACGCAATACCGTCTGTTTACTCCGGAAGTGTGCAATGAGCAGCCAATCAATTACGATCAAAGAAACTACTAAACGAAAAGCCCACGAGGGTGTTACTCAATAGGAATAACATTGGATCTTCCCTGCAACAATTAGTGCCACATTTTATAAATTTTACTTTTCTCCTCTTTTACTTGTTATGACAAGCTTTTATTTCAATTGATTCGTTCGTATGTATGTATGTATGGAGAGAAACTGCTGCTAACAGGGAAAAATGGAGAAGTGCTGTGAAAGGACTAATACAAAGCAACCACAACAGAAAAGTAGAAAAGGCCAAAACCAACAGAGTAGAGAAACACAATATTGAAGAGAACTTTGAATGGAGCTGTCCACTCTGCTCCTTCAAAAGACAGGGAAGACAAGGAAGGCAATACGTAATGTCTCACATAACTCAAAAACATCCTATAACAGAACCCTTGAACACTTTAGATGATCCATTGACATGCAGACATTGCCAACAAACAACAAGGAGTAAAGCCGGCGAAGATGAACTCATACAAGCCATCTTCGCCATAAACACCCAGATATCCCACCAGACAACAGCAGGAAACCTATCAAGACCCCACTCCTGCCAGCTTCCTGTAATAATATCACACCCACGCAAGATACGCTTTCTTCAGCATCTCTACCAAACCCAACACCTCCATCTCCACCAGACTCAACACACCCCGACAATTTGACTTGCCCTGCCTGCAGCCGCAAATGTAAAAACAAGGCCGGATTGAAGGCACATATGAGAAACAAGGAATGCAGAGAGTGGCATCATCGGACACGATGGACGCCGATAATCAGCATGTATGTGTGTACATTGTCCTTCCATTTCTAATTTGGTAATTGAATTTTCGGTCACTTCCAAGTTTCAGATCGAGCTGAAATTCGTATCGTTGGCATGACAACAGACGATGATGGCATCAGTTTACGAAAATCTACCCCTAAGGGGGTGAAAAGTAATATCCCATCATAACTCTAGAATGCCACGAGTAATTTCAACCAAACGTGGTACACAAACGACTGACTATGACAACAAGAACCAAGGGGATAAAATAACCCTGACACCCCTAGGGACGAGGTGGGAAGAGGGTGAGGTGTAAAAATAAAGGAAAATACATTTGATTGGAAGCCATGATTTTGGATAAGGATGCCACATAAGTTCCAATCAATCCACAAGGAGATAATATGCCCTTAACACCCTTGGGCTAGGGGATAGGAACACGGTGGCACGTGAAAATAATAAAAAAACGACCGATACTTGTATGGAATAAATCAGTTTTGGGACGGCTGAAAAGAAGAGTGACACTCCCAAGGCACCGTAAGTCCACAATCATCACCATGAGGAATAAACTCTTTGCGTAGGTGAGAAGGGGATGAATTGAAAAAAAAAATCAAAAATGATCGATATTAGTGTTGTGATCATAGTTTTCGGGTTCTCTGAAACTAGTAGTTATATTCCCGATGACGTCTAAGTTCATGTTCAGCCCCTATACACCTCTAGAACCGCATGCAAAATATAATGGACTGAGAAAATTCTCGAAAATTATATCAGTGACGAGTTTATGGCATCGTTGAGCTGATATAGTTATATCCAGCTAATGCGTGAATCTAAATTGAGACCCCATAAGACATCCCTGTGTTAGATTCCATATTTCTTTGCTTTCGTGATATTAATTGTTCACTTCTGTTAATTTCACAAATTAAATACCGCGAAGAAAATCTACAAAAATAAAGAATTTTTCTGTATCGTTTGCTTCTATGAACGTAATTACAAATTGTTTTAAAATTCGGGAAGAAGAAAAATACTTTTTACCTAGAAAGCTGGATAAAAAAACGCATAGATAAGATCTCTGAATGCTTTGATTTTCATTTTACTTTTAGGTTATGTACTTGAAGCAAATGTTCTTCACAATGTTGCTTCTGCGATTAGGTCACGCGTTCCGTGGATCGTCCGCCTCACGGAACGCAATCGAACTCTGGCTGCCAATTCTGATTGTTTTTCTGCTCTCGTAATTCATCAATATTTACCATACTTGGAATTTTAATTACAATATCCCTTAAGAAGAGTCCTTTGAAATTTCATATAATTCCGCCGATTACTTTTTCCGATTTCCATGCAACAGACATTCCAAATAATTCACTTTTATTAATACAGATTACATTAAATTTTATTTTCTTTTGTTACTAAATTTTAACTTAATTTGCATTCCAACGCATGATTGATTTTTAGTGTAATTCAATATAACTTCTTCTGTCCCTTATACTTTTTAGTGTTTTTTAAAATGTGTTACAGCCGTCGTAAAGTTCAGAGAGTGCATGGATTCCAAGGAACATTCACAAATGGCGAATCCGCCCCCACGGCGCCTTGTCGACATCATGTCGGCATTTATTAAGGTGCGACCAGCCAGCACTCCGAGTTAGTCAAATCACTCACATGTGTAATTGTTTTCTTCATTTCTATTCTAATTGTTATAAAACACAACAATACGAATAATAATGATTTAATTTGTATCTACCAGTTAATAATACAGCATAAACAATATTGAGGAACTCGCTTGAAATGCGAAAGAGCATAAAGTAAAAAGATGGCGTCCGAGCGAATCGGTTTCGTGATTTATGTCTCATCTCACCTCAAAGGAAAAAGCGAAATATCTTTTTGAAAAGTCCGGTGACCTACAGATAAAAGAGATGTAGAAGATACTACGGAAAATTTACTGCAAATCGAAGTAATCTTCCATCGCTTTCGAGATTTGAAGGTTGGTCTTGTTTTGTAAATAAACGTTTTCTTCGTAAGATGCACTGTACTTCAACACCAATTATAATTGCAACTATTTTATTTAAATGGTCGGTGAGGTATGTCTTTCAACTTGAAATCTCAATAAGTACAAGTAATTCTATTTATTTACGTCAGTTCAAGATATTTTAGTGATTTCATTCTACCTACGGTAGTACTAGCTTAAGCTCTGCATTCATTTTCTCAGAAGATAGAAGGAATGTGATGGGACTCGACCATTCACCTTGATGCCAGTGACTCACAAAATTGTCAGATGTCGGAGCCTCACCAATAAAGTATCTTGAGAGGAAGAATAATTGACTCGTAGAAAAGGTTAAGAAAGAAACATTTACTCACAAATCAAACTGTCATCGTCGTCCAGTGCAAAACAGCATAGGCAATTTTTATACCTAGTCTTCAAAAACCTTACGTAACCTTACTATGAGATTACGATACTTAAATACGTCGAAGCACGTGTGATATACTGTAGATTGTCGATTTTGCAATCTTTCCAGCTTCAAATCACAAACAAATAAACAAATATATTTCCATGACCACATGCTTTTATTGTTCAGCTAGTTCCTATCGTCCTGATCATTAGTGACTGGAAGTTGTCATTTCTGTTTCTGACACAAAATTCACTGAGCCACACAACGTATAACATTCTCTTTAGTCATTACGCGCGTACGTGAACTAGTAATATGTGCGAACTGAAAAAAAGATGAGAAATCGAGAGTTTTATTTTGTTCATTAACCAACCAATAATGTAAACACACTTTTGAATAAATCCTCAACGTGTCAATCTGAAAAAGAACCAAAACTTGCATCGTCAACGGCCAGGTGAAAATTGCGACCGATCGGGACTCGAATCCGGGACATCAAGCTCTGGCTGCAGGAGTGCTGACCGTTGCACCACCCGCCTCGACTCCTCAAGGAGGTCCCGAGTTCGAGTCCCCGTCCGTCGCAATTTTCACCTGGCCGTTGACGATGCAAACACTCCTCCACGAGTAGGTACTCGGAAATAGTAAGTTACAAAAAAAACTTTCCAACACGTATTAGATTTCGTGTTAACTTTCTGTATTTTGTGTGACATAAAAAAATGTTAAAAAAATATTCTGGACGCCGTAATTTCTAATCATTTTAATACTAACAACGGAGACAAAGCTCTTTTCGAGCATTCTGACATATTTTGAAGAGAGGAGGTTGTTTGATGCCCTTGCTCTCCAGTGGCAGGACATACACGCGTATTGTGCGAGTAAAGCTACCTGGGAGGTCCATTGTGTACTTGAAAGGAAGACTACACTACTCCAAACACAAACATCTGTTTACATAAATATAAATGGAATGGAATTTATTGGGAAAACGAGGAAAATTAGTGAAACGCCTCTCGGTTCTCGGTCATCGTCGCTTTGTTTCGCGAATTCTTTCTCTCTGTTTCTATTGATTAACTAAGATATTGTCGGTGTCCCCTCGGGACCTGAAGGGTAATTTTTTAAAACAAAAGTTAAGTTTTTTAAATAATAACAATATCTAGGTGTTTTAGACACCTTTAAGGAGGGACTGGCGATGCAAGTTCCTCAAATCGCTTGCAAAAGCAAAGAGTGGTGGAGCGCATCGGATTCGTGATGCGCGCATTACACCTAAAGGAAAAAGGAAAATCTCTTCTGGACATGTTGGCCGGTGACATTCAAATAAATGTATGTAAATAGCATTACGGGTAATTTTCTACAAAGTAAATTAAATTTTTTATTTATTCGTGATTTGAAAATCAGTTAATTCTTTTAAAAGTAAGTATTATCTACGTAAGATGTAATGTATTTAGAATCAACAATTTTATTTTACAAATATATTTTTTAATAGTCGGTGAAATGATTTTAACAGTTGGAAGCAATTAAGTATATCTAATTTTATTTGTTTATGGCAATTTAAGACATTTTAGTGATGTAATTCTTCTTGCGGCAGTACTATCTCGGGAGGCGAAGACAAACCACTTGGACAGCTTTCTTGAGCGATTCGGGTGCTCTACTAGAACTGACACTCACAGAAGGGAAGCGATCCCATCTAATGCTATGATATTTGGGGTCCTTATAACTAGAAATTATTATATGTTCATTGCATTACTCATCAAAATTTTAGTATTTACAATTTAGTATATATTTAGTATCATTTTTATATACTAAATTTTAGTACATAATAATAATAATAAATTTATTGTCAAAAAACAGTACAAACTGCGTATGACCACGTGGAGGACAATAAAACTAATTTACTGTCCGGAAGCAAGCAAGGAACCATCCCATCAATTCCGATCAAGGGCCCTAAGGCAGAGGCGGATCCAAAAAAATCAGCATAAGTTCCTAGATTTAGTATATAATTTAGTAGAATATATTAAGTACGCAATAAACGTGTTTTTATGTGTATTTTTGCACGAATCAATTTAATGAATATTGATTCATATGGAAATTATTTCCTCAGTTTTCGTTGATTGTTTCGGACAGTTTATCGACGAAATCCGAGGTATCACTCTCTATTAATAAGGAAAAATCCCAGTGATTATTACAAAATCATTTGAATTCATTTGCATAGGAGGAGAACCTATGTTCCACCTCCGTCACCTCTCGATCCACAAAGCGAGAGAAAGAGGAAAAAGAGAGAAAGAGAGAAACAAAGAAATAGAAAAAGACAGAATAGGGAGAGAGAGTACGAGGGGTCATCCTCTGTGGTCTCTGAGACTCACTCTATTGTGTGGTTCGAGTGGTTGGCATGCCACGAGGCGGCATGCGTGGCGTGGGTGGCGTGTGGGTTTTCCTTCCGCTTCCGTTAGGGCTTTCGCGTGCTCTCCTCGCACTTTCGATCGCATCTAATGGACGCGAAGAAGACGTGTCAGAAAACATTTCCCGGTTGGCAATGGACCTTCTCTTCACCTCCCGTAATCACGTTATCATGTTGCAATTTTATTATTATTATCCGAGTTTGAACAAGGAGACTTTTACTTACTTTTCACGTTTTTCCTTGTCGTCTTGAAACTGAGCACGATCGTGTAAAACTACATAAAGATTTTTCGAAAAAATGACTTCCAGAATAAACTAAGATAAAAGATGTGACATCACACCTCTGATTAAGCAAGTTTCATGCACGCGAAAAAAATCTAGAACGTTATTTTGACGGAAAACACGCTCATACTGGAGGTTTCCCCTGCTATCTCCATTGACCAATTCATTTCTCCACTCACAACTGGAATTCATTAAAGCAGAGATGAGGAACTCGTAATAGGACAATTACTATTACGAAGAAGTTTTAGAGATTGGGTTACGGTAGTGATGCAGCGTTCTGTGTGTTGATAATATAGCATTTAAAAAAAACATTACACAATTCATCTTATTTTTATTTGCGAGCACGGCCTCCTCAGTTGATGAATATTTTACAAAATAATTTTTGAACAATACTCAATGAAATATATCTAAATTCACAGAGAAAAATGTTTTTTTAGTTTTAATTCTTCTCGTCCACCATACGAATAAGAGAATGGCATATGCACAATAACAACTGTCTCTTTCTACCATTATTTCTAAAATTCTACCATTATATTACATATCTTTCTCTTACTGTATTCTTTTTCACAAACACGATCCACTCTAATTGTTTTAATGAGAAGCAAACACACGGATGTTTTCTCTAATACATTTACAATACACATTATCATACGTTTCAGAATTTGGTTAAATATTAAAAATATATTTAATTAACTCGCCAATAACATTAACTACTTTTCGAAGATAATTTAGTGAAACACAGGAACGTGACGGAGAGTCCTTTGGAAGCCTGGCATTGGCATTGAGTGCCATGGCATCTGCCACGAGGAAGACTTCGGAAGAAAAGAAACGCGTCATGCAAAACAAGCGACTATCGAGCCGCGAACTCAGACGTCTCCGCCACCCACGGAACACGTGAGAATGGCTCCAATTACGCATTCAGCTGCTGCACTGGGTCACGCCTCCCAATTTCAACAACAGCCCGTCGCAACGTTATGAAACATGGAGCCAGAATACAAGACGCATTCACTAGGGCTTCTTGGAATCTGCAACACTGGTGAGCATTTGTGCACTATGAAACTGAATTGTGCAGAAATTAATACGTTTTTATTTGCAAAAAAAGTTAAATGGAGATAGGTTACTCGATATAAAAGAAATGAAATACGATTTTTTGTTTAAAGTGCTTGTTTGAGTATAAATCTTCACGTACACTATATCTACACTAATAAAAGTGAATTCTATGAAATGTGTGTGACATGGAAATAAAAATGATTAGAATATGAAATTATTTCAAATGTCTCTTTCTTAAGAGGTTATTACCAGCAAAAAGCTAAGTACGGTTAATAATGATGAATTACAAGAACAGAACAAACAATTAAAATTGGCTGCTCATCAGTAGATGTGAACCTTCACTTGTGTGACTATTGACTAGGGAGCTTACTGATGTATCGATTGCATTACGTCAGACTTACCGTATGATCTACGTGACCGAATCGCAGAAGTAAAATTATATTAATTATATCATATTAAGCGAAGAATATTGTTTTCAAGTACAAAACCTAAAATTAAAACGAAAAGCAAACAATTCAGAGTTCGTAACTATGCGCATTGTTCATTAAAGTTTCTGTGTAAAGTGTATGTTCCTTCGGTCTTCATTTTAGAATAATTCATTACGTACACATTAGCATACAATGCTACAACAGTGTGGTGTATATTTGTAAGTTTTCTTCGCGATGTTTATTTAAATAACATCAAAGTGAAGAAATATCGAAACTAACAAAAATGAATTTTGGATATTATTTCAGTTCCCTAGGCACAGCCGGATAGAACGAGAAAAAGATCCAGACCTGTAGACAGGTGCCCTAACGTCCTCTGTTAAGTAAAATATATCAATTTACAATACCATCTTTTCTTCGAATGTTGATATATATTTTTTATCTTTTATTTGTGAATTCTTTTAAAATGTTGAAAGTCCAGTAATGATTGTTAAAGTTTCTTTTCAAATCCCGGGTGGTTCTGCAAATACGTAATAACAGTGATTCGATGTAAATTTAATGTTGTAATGTAAATATAACAATGTTTACACCTTTAATTCATACTAAGAAGTCATATCACGTGTAAAAGAAATTTTGTAACATATGTAAACATATGAATTGTCATTGGAGAAATTGTTCTGATGTTGACAGATTGATGTACATTACAAGAAGTAAAAGACTTCGTCATTCTGTCATTATTTATTGATGCAAAAGGCATCAATAAATCATCAGGCAACGAAGCTTTCAGCCACCGCTTGCCAAAGGATCCAGATATGCCAGCTTTCTCATTTCCGGTTATTATTTCATATTCTATTGAAAATTATTAACTTTTCAAAGAAGAAGGGGTAGATTATAATGTTTCAATTTATATGTATTATGTAATTTATATTTTGTAAAAAAAATTGTAGCACTGAAGATGGCCGCCATGCGACCGAAAATGCCTTTTCCATCAATAAATAATGACAGAAGGACGAAATCTTTTACTTCTTGTAATATGAATTGTCAATTCCATAATGAATCATTTTGATCTCCATGGGAGCCTCTAAAAGAAAGTGAGATATAAGTATGTTATTATCATTTAAAAGCTACTTGTAAAAAATTATCCTTGCAATAGAGGCGGAGGGGGGGGGGAAGCGGGCTGGAATGACGAAAGAAAGAAGGTAGACAAATAGTATCACAAAATCTTTACTGAAGTGCCACCCTTTCTTTACACGAAACAGTCTCGTTCACGAACACTATACACGCAATAGTAGTAATATTCATCGCCCTAGAGTGTCAACCACTCTTTGCCAAAAGGGACCATACCATTCGGGAATCGTTCTATATAATTCCCTGCCCAAGAATATAAAAGATATTATGAAATTGAATATCTTCAAATCCGCGGTTAAAAACTACCTCCTGCACCAGTGCTTCTACACTGTAAAAGAATTTATTGATTTTAACAAAAGTTAAATTCGTCTTGTGCTTTATCACGCCATTGCTGTAGTACTTTTTAAACAACTTATAACAATTTCAAAAACTATTTTCTTGCATGATTGTGTTGTCTTATGGCTCATATTAATTTAGTTTTATGTGTACTCAACATTGGCACGTTTGTGTACATAAATTCTGTAGCCCCATCCTGGCCCGGGTTTTTCTCCGGTTTTCCTTCGGGTAGAGGCGGATTTATCATACAGGTTCTCTAGGCTTTGTCTAGGGGCGGGTCTATTGTAACAATAAATCGTGAATTTAGTGTTATTTCAATTTTTAAGCACTATACTCAGAATAATCTATAGTTCGATAATAACTTACATGTAATTTTTTGCTTAAAATTACAAACATATTGACATTCTATTAGTATTATAACTCGCAGCTAACTTTTTATCTTATCTAGGAATTTTTGCTGAATTTTTTGAATCCGCCTCTGCCTTAGGGCCCTTGATCGGAATTGATGGGATGGTCCCTTGCTTGCTTCCGGAGAGTAAATTAGTTTTTTTCCCCTCCACGTGGTCATACGCAGTTTGTACTGTTTTTTGACAATAAATTTATTTATTTATTTACTTGTACAGCACAAAAGGAATCCCTGATAAAAGGCCCCAACATCTACATAAGAATTCAATTAATTATTTTCCGTTCCTCACTTTCCCGTATTTGCGCAAATGAAAAGTGTTACGTTCGTTTAATTGTTAAAATTGCTGGAATTACTTTTCGACATTTACGCAGTCCATTAAGAGGAAGAGCAATTAACTCGAATTGATGAGGCAAACGTGCGAATCTTCCTCAAACGGTCATGAAGTCGTGGCTGCCACTCTCTTGTACAAACAGTACTCATTACGGCAGAAATCTGGCTCTAAATGTCACGAAAAATGATGGTAAAAGTCTGATGTCAAATGGAAAGGAGAACAGATAAATTGTTTAAGTTAAGACACAACACAACGTTGCAAATGTAGTATCGCGGTTGTAAGTCTGTGTTCATTCATGAAACTGAGCTTTCTGACGGAAATGAAGTTGAATGCCATCAAACACAGCGCAACAGGAATTCACGTACACAAATCTAGAAATTAAATTTGCAATTAAGTATTACGAATCATCTTATAATCTTGGAATATTGCGCAACTTATCACAATTTATCATTCGTTAAATTTGTGGGGTGAAACGATGGTTTGTCTCAAAAAATTATTTTAGTATATTTTCTTGGAAGAAATTTTAATAGTTAAAGCTAAAACTCAAAATCCAATTATATTTTTTATTAAACATTTCTTATAATGTATAGTACATAATTATTTACGACTGATCTTGATTGAACACTGTAACATTTTTTCAAGAAGTAAATTAATATCGATAAGACTAAAACTCGCGAAATATCACTAACAAGAATTGCCACCCACCCGTTGAAAATACTCGGAACAAAACGATGGCTAATGTGCAAATAAGTTGCAGTAAGAATGATAAGTAAACATCGTCAAAAACGTCGTACAGAGAGGAATTACCAAGAAGTTACTCTTCTCAAAACATTTTTACAGTTATCGTACGTCAAGAAGAGAAATGTGTAAGAGACTGAAACTCTATTTTCTCCCAATTTTTCTAGAAGATCGATCGATGTGAGTGCAGTATTCGAGGGAGAAAATTCTTCCAAAATCGTGCATCAAACTTTCACTTCTACATGGAATGAAGCAGGAGAAGAATGAGTAGATGGATAACGCGAACCAAGTCAGAGAAATCTGAAGGTGGCAGAGTATTTCACAAACAGGATATGGACCTCGTGAGTCAAAAGAGTCGTTTTGATTTAAAAAGTTCAGAAAGCACCGCTCACTCTCATAGTTTCCATTCTGTTGGAGTCGTGAAAGAAAGAAAGGAAGAAAGAAAGAAAGAAAGAAAGAAAGAAAGGTGAGGAAGAAATGCTCAGCACAGACTGAAATCACGAATCACAATCCAGTCGTACGTTTCTAAAATTAGAATAATACAAAATAATCTATGGCGAACATTATGGTAAAATTAAAAAGTGACATTGAAATATGACTTTAAAAAATAGGAATGCATTTAAAAAATAAAATAATCAGCATTGCGTCTTAGAGAATTTTACAGTCATACAAATAAAGTTATATCTTAACAAATTGGATCCACGAGAGTATTTTTCCGCAGATTCGCGATCATGATTGGAGCCGTGTGAGTGTATGTACTCTGAGATAAACATAAGATTTACGAAGAACTCTAGGCAAAGTTGATCCGATAGTATGATACGAAATCTTGGTAAAAAAAACCCTGATTTAATGGGAAGTATTCTGCTAAAAAATCTGAACTAATTGTTAGTATTCATCTGATCATTTAAATTTGCACACAAGTTTTTGTTACGCCAACTGTAAGGATGTGTGTAGATATGAAGTACAATGGTTGTGGGACGTTTACAGAATAAGTGTTGTGAGTGGAACGGGATGATATGAAGAGTGTAATCATGTTTTAGAATTGCGAGGTACGTATCACGTTTTATATCTTCTTTTATTGGTGTGTGTGTGTGTGTGTGTGGGGGGGGNAGTTTATTGTTGTGAAAATATCCTCTGTTGATAATAATGTAGCTCTACAGCAGATATAAAATATATCGAAACATAGACGTAACAAAAAATTGTGTTTTACTTGGTCTAAACGCAAGAATATCCTTATTTGTATTTTCACATGATGTTCGGAGTTTGAGCTTCAAAATCTGGGATTTGTGATTTTGAAGATAAACTACCCTATATGAATGGTAAAGTCTGATATATCGGTACGTCTTTATAGATTGATGGACGTAGTTGATAATTGTCGTCCCAGTCGTCAAGTTCTGCAAAGCAGAAGACTTGGCCTTTCGAGGATGAAAGTGGCAGGAATGCAGGCGCAGAGTGATGACGAAACTTTCGCTGCGGAAGGCCAAAGCTGCGATGATCGGAAGCAACCTTTCGCCTTTTGCAGCGACTGGCTCCGTCGCCAGCTTCCCACGCATCGCCCAGGAACCACGCACCTTGTACAAGGCAACTGCGTGAGAATACTCGAAGCGCTATCATTTCACTGTTCATGCAACGAGAAATGCCACTCGCTCTGTTGTAACAATGTTCAGGCGTGTGGCGCAGAATATTATTTTATATCCCATCATAATTCTTATTTATTCCTTCATCATTCGCTATTCACTAGCCCACACAAAGATTTCGTGTCATACTAACATGACGCCCAATATTTCGGTAATGATGGATCGATCGTTCCGGAAGGACGTATCGCACCGCTTGTAGGACGTACCTTAAATGCCTCGTCCTTCTGATAGGACAGTCAGTACTCACTCTTGAATCTCAGAAAATTCTAAACTAGTGAAAAAACCTGCAAAAATTTAGAAATAGCTGATATTTATTTCCTAAAAATGCGCATTTAGTTGTGAAACCTATTTTTGATATGAAATGTACAAAAATTTGTAATAAATATTTCGCTAAATCGTAAAATCGACATCTGTGATGAGCAAGGTAGAACCCACCTACAACTCACGTCCAACCGGCAGGATTCAGCTAAGACACCCTTCCGGAAGATTTTTCCAACTGGGCTTCGACCGATACGTTCTACCACTAAAGTAACAAATCGTTTATACTAAACTTATCCAGTATTTCGTTTTTGAGATTGATAAACACAATAAACGTCCAGATCTTCAGGATTCTTGACCACATTTGCACATATTGATGAGTGGTGATAAACTTTTTAGTCAAAAGTCAAGCAATTGCACACTACGTATGATCACGTGGGGGGCAATAAACTACGTTTCTCTTCGGAAACAAGCAAGGGACCATCCCATCAATTCCGATCAAGGGCCGAAGGGTGGTGACAATGATGATAAGACTGAAGATGTGGTTGACGTTAAGCCAATGAGGCTGATAGGTGGGGAATGAGTAATGCAGCGCTATATAGAAATAATTAACAAGGAACGTTATTATTGTATGTTGTAATAGTTTTTATATAGTTATTTAGTATATTGATTTTGTTAATGTTGTTTATTGTGAAACTTTTCCTCACTATTTTGGTATCTAGAGATGAAAATAGATTCTGTTATGACTTTTATAGCCCTGAAGAAGGTTAAATAAAAACCGAAACGTTGGCAGCATTGTTAATAAATCTTTTAATTTTTGATGAAGCCATCAATATTATTACAATATGCAATAAGCGTTATTCACTTTTGAGTATGTTATGAACTAATTATATTATTCCTCTGTCGGAGAGTAGCAACACTCAGAAATCCAAAAACTACTTACAATTCTAATTCAATTCGTATTTTAAAACAATTATAAAAGTCCTTGTATATAGTTGAAATTTAAGATTATGATTCTTCCAAAGACCAGAAACTAATCTTTATAACGATATTTCATTTTTGGCTATTGGTTGGGTTCGGAGGGAAGGAAAGGGAGATTCACAAAAGAATTAGATGAATACAGCTAATGACGATGGGTGATAATTAAACAAAAGTCTTCTGGTAAATAAATGCGAAACGAAGGAGAAGAAACATACGAAGTTTTCGAACATTCAACTTCCCCTCCCCTCCCCTCCCCCCACCCAATCAAAACAACTTCCTTTTGACATTTTGAATCCTGTGCGAAGTGCAAAGTACACAGAACCAAATTTGCAACACGACTTTCATTACAAAGTTTAACGTCATAAACAATAGTCTCGAATATTTCGTTCCTTGAGAGAGACACTTTCGACGAGTTGTTAATTTGACACAAAATTGTTTTCCTCAATTTAATTCAATAGCATTATTTTACTTTCTGTACTAGTTTCAATTGATCCAGACGATTTCAAAAAGCATTCATAATTTGTAAAAATAATTGAAATCGTTTAGAAAACCAGATAAAAACTTCTATAGAGTACAGTACTTTTATTATTTTTAAAATATACGAATCGAACTCTGTCTGTACTGATTTGTATTTATATTAACAAAAATTAGTAGTTATTTTTATTTTATGCAAAACGGACGAAGTGAATTCAATTTCTTACCAAACACTCCTGTTTATATAGACTAGACTAGAACTAGTCTAGAACATTTTTCGTGAAAAATCGTGAAGATAGTAAATGGTAAAAAGTGTGATTTCCAACATTTTCATGGAGTTTGTATTGACTCTTAACTTGTTGAGGAAAGGTTGCATCGTCTTCGACCAGGGCCATAGCAGGGCCACACACTTGCGGCCATAGCAGGAGGTTCCGGATGCGAGTCCCGGTCCGTCGCAATTGACATCTGGCTGTAGAAGATACGTACTTTATATTGATTCATTTAGACCTCTTTAGGGAACAGAAAAAGAAATCTTCAATGGATCAAAGAGAAAAACGTAAATTCACTAGAAGAATAAGTCAACAAACTGAATTGAATGCGAGTAGAAATTGACTGTATTGGGAATAAGCATTTCCAGACATCTCCCACACTTCGACGCCATCATAATACACAAGCATAGAATACTTGCGAAGTGTATACGGCTTCGATCGCGCGTATGTTCTAATTAATAATTTTACTTTCATGAATATCCATTCACATCTATTGAATATGTTTCCATCGTTAATGATTAGTTAGTGTTGGCGCATATTGTTCATTAATCCTTTCTTTTTTGCTATCATTATAGAAGAGAAAATGGTTGCATGAAACCAGTAACTGATCAACGGGTGACTTATAAAGAGTATTTTCAAAAATTGCACATAAGATTCGAAAAAAACAACAAAAAAACAAACACATTTCAAGCGTTTATGTTCTTTAACTGAAAATGAATTACGCGATGGAAACTGCATAAACATATAAATTTAGTATTCGAAAGAACATTCCTAAAGTTGAGAGATTATCTCCTCCAAAGAAGTAAGAGTTACGATACGAATTTACGAAGCAAAAGTGGGTTTTAAGAAGCTTTCGTTTAATTTCAAATGCAAATTCACTTGTTAGTTGTTTAACTTTACCTGTCATTCGTTCCTTACTTACTTGGTGCTTTTGGGTGAAAATTTGCCACTGAATTTTAAACCAGTCCCGTCAACCGATCAAGTTGAAAATTAGCACACATATATAAACCCCATGACATTGCTATATCATGCTGTCTAACTGAAATAAAAATGTTTAAAAGTTTTTTATTGCGATTTTATTCTGAGATAATTGGCGTGGGATTATTTTTTGGGAAGCGTCCCCACAAATACAATCCGTTTTCATTCGTGCAAATAGGTCTAACCCATAGAGTAATCACCACCTTTTCGTCATCACTTCGTATCTTCGTTCGCTTCCTAAAATATGTATATGCTATCGGATCACACGGGAGCTATTACATTTATGCTATTCATTTATATTAATAAAAGTTTGTGTTTAAAAATTATTTTTTAGTATTACATAAATGAGAATAAGTTAGATTAATTATTACGACAAATAAATAAACAATTTCTAATACTAAAAAAGTATAAATTAAAATAATAAATAAAAATCCTTTTCTAAAACAAGCTTTTATTGAAGCCATGCACTACAGCGAATAAAATAAGAATATCCTAATAAAAATAAATGTATCTTTGTCGTTGAATATGATTTTATGTTTCATGTATTATTATTTATTATCAAAAAGCTAGTCATGCAAATTGTAAAGAAAATACACACCTCAGCAAGTACTTACTTACCAACCCATCACTATCATACGAAATTAATTGGTAAATACGTTTATGAACATTACAAACTTATTGAATTCAAATTCAACATAAAATATTGAAAATCATATTGAGCGATAAAAATAACACATATGTTTATTTTTATTTGGATCTACTGATGTGATTATGTGAGGAGGAACTACAACTTATCTTAATAAAGACCTAAACTTATTTTATACGTAAGCTCGTTTTTAAAAAGGGTTTTTATTCATTATTTTATTCCAGCATTGTACGAAAGTCTGAAAGTATTATAAAATGTTTACTAGC
Organism: Laupala kohalensis; assembly: GCA_002313205.1. Classification (NCBI taxonomy): domain Eukaryota; kingdom Metazoa; phylum Arthropoda; class Insecta; order Orthoptera; family Trigonidiidae; genus Laupala; species Laupala kohalensis. The sequence continues at coordinate 205,799 of NNCF01126106.1, forward strand.
TTTTGGGGTTCATTTAGAACCTCTTATTATTTGTTATAGTATAGCTGTGGGTGTGAATTCTTTACTCTGGATCAGTTAATAATAATCATCAGCAGTGAACGTAGAAGGCAGAGATTCGTTCAGATGTTTGTGTGATCGACTGCGGCACTTGTTCCGTTTTGAAAAGGTCATTGCGACGGAGACATCTTCAATGCTTTCGGGTCTAATGTTAATTTTTTGTGTGTAATGACACTGTACATGAAAATAAACCCCAACCTGTTCATATTTTAGTTAATTTTAAGCAATTACGAGTGCATTTATGGAGGTGTAGAGAAATGCGATGAGAAGTCAAAAAGAGAGGAAAGGAAAACAAACAGAAGAGAAGTGAGGTGTGCTGCAGCCAGTTGATTGTCAGGGTCAGCAAACGTCATATCAGCCTCACAGTAATTTTTAAACGCATTTTAGTTTAATTATCTATTTTAATTTGTATTATAAAAAACACCGGTCAATGGGCCTGGAATTTTTTAGTTCATTTTGTCTGGTGTTGCCCGGGGTTCTTCTATAATCTTCTAAATTCATGAGTTAGTTTCCACATTTCTCAACTTTCGTGGTATTAAATTTTCTCTTTTGTTTATTTTCAAATTAAATACTAGAAGGAAAACCTACAAAAATACACAGTTTTCAGTGTTGTATGGTATGTACGTAATTACGAATTATTTTATAATCCAGGCAGAAGGAACACACATTTTACACAAAAATAAAGTTCACAGTTTAGACCTCTGAATTCTTTGGTTTTCATTTCACTTGAAAACATTGTTCTTCACAGCCTTTATATAATTTCTTCTACGATTTTGTCACGTAAATTGTACGTTCAGTGGATTGTCACACATAGCAAGCTTCATAGTCAAGAGTCATACAGAGTGTGAAGATTCACATCTACTGATTAGTAACCTGTTATAATTATTTTTCTTTTTTTGTAATTCATTAATATTTATCATACTATGCAATAACCTTTAGGAAGAGTCCTTCGAAATTTCAAATAATTTCATCGCTTACTACACAACAGACATTCTCAATAATTCACTTTTATGGGTGTATATTATCCATAATGAACAAAGTCTGATCAGAATCGATTCCGTAAGGAGCGTGGCCCATCTCGATTCTCCGTGCTCCAATATCACTTCCCCCACTCCTCCCCACGAGCCTCCAATGACGAAAGACTCTTTGGGAATCTCCGGCCCACCGTGGCTGCTGCTGCTGCTGAAGCCATTCTCATGATAAGACTTAACAAGGGAAAGTACTAAGTTCCCCTGCGCATGCGCGGGCGTTCGCTCTTGGCTAAGCCTTTTGTACCCGGTTGCGGCCGCCGCTGCTTCGTTGTTCCGCAGATCGCTCCTCACTTGTTTATTACGAGCATTGCCACCAACACACGCACGCTGAAGCATATGATGGGAATGAAATTAACGCGCCTCTTGTTACTACATCGCTTCATTTAAATACAGCTTACGAAAAAACCGCGATCCTTCAGAAGGAGGCAAGAATTATTTTCGCTCCTGTTCAGATCGAGGAATGATGTTTCGATTGTAACTCACCGTTTTGCCGTTGCGTCAAGCGGCGCGGAAATGATTCTAATAATCTCCTTCTGCAATTGTCTGTCCGCAAATCACGGCGTTTTCGTCAGAGTGATCTCGCGCAAGTAGCACCCGCGTTTACATCACTTGCTTCTCAGCTTCCCAACGCCAGCAGCCGTTTCGGAATAATTCGGTAATTAAAACTCGCCATCTCGGGTCACTGAGAATATATTATTTTCATTACGCTACGAAAATAAAGAGGTATTAGCAACAAACTGAATGGCGTCACAATGAAGAAATAAGAATTTGCATCACGCCAAAATAAGAATGCAATTGTTTTGAAAAGGAAATTTTTATTTAACGAGAATCAAGTCTCCTTACAATATATAATTTCTGAATTAGTACTTTTACCCAAAAATCAATGAAGAAATGAAAATCAATGTTCTAGACTTACTCCGCCATCCCCAACGTAAAATAACTATACATTTTGAACACAGAAAATAAATAATATAAAGTTCAAAAATTAATAAGATAATTAAAAAATTAATTCTCAATAACTTTTTCATGATATTTTAGTTATTCACAATTTTTTTTATTTTTTATTTAACGAAAGTGTTGCATTAGATTTTCTACGTAGATACCACTGTAAAGCTAATCTAGGTGCCGAATTAATGTTAACTTATGAATAAAAATTGCGTTGCTCTTGATTTTATTCAATAAACAAAATAAACCAAAACATAATATGCGTCCACTTATTATCAAATAGCTTCATATCACCAAACTGCATTTAAATTTTCTTAAACAAATCATATTAAGCAATTGAAGATTACTTTTTCATTTATGTAGTTTATTATTGTTGTACTTTTATCATCTTGTGATCATTTACTATTAACTTTGTAAATCCAAATTCGAAGAAATACCCTCCAATTCGTCTTAAACTAAATGGATACTGTCCATTTGTGTCTGCAAATTTGTTATACTTTTATGAAATTCGGAATAAAATTATTAATAAAAGTGGAATATTTTCAAAAGAGTTGAACGTCTACTTTCTGTAAGAATGTGTGATTTTATGAATAAATTAGCCTCTTAGTAGTGAACGTTTAGTATATACACGACGACATTTTGCACTGGAATCGAACACCAGTATATTAAAAATGATTTAATATAAATAAGTTATTCAATTAACATCAAACGAATTGTAGAGCAACTTCATAAGTATTAAATATATAAAATTTAAAATAGTTGAAATTGTGAATCACAAATGACTCATTAAGCCCCTTTCACATTTTCTTTGGAACACCGGACGATTTCTGAAAAAAGGGACACAGCTGTTGAAAACAGTTTTCATGGTCCGTACTCGAAAGAGCGACACTACCAAACACTCGAAAACAGTTGAAAACCGCGACGACAGTTGTTGCGTGTAGCTGCCACCGAGTTCTGTGGAAAACTCATGAAATAATACTGCAGTACATCCTCCAGAGACCGTTATATCCGAACGGACTGTAAAAAGATTATGAAATAGTGGGGACTTTTTGTATGAAGAGTTTTATAATTTCTAGCAAACGATTCAACATTGACCGATAAGTTCTTTGTAAAAATTTTCCTAATCTCAAGAAGCATTGTCTGTAAACATCAGTTTTTATTAGCTACAATCTATGAATATTGTTGCTCATAAAATGTTAAATGTTAACGTATTTGTTAATTTATTGCAATATTATAATCTATTGAAATAAATCTTCGCTCTGGAGTATATGATTTACCGGTTACTATGATTCAGTGTACACAGAATTTGCCCGCACAAAACCGTGATATGTAGCGAGTATTTTAATTAATTCGTGATATGTAGCGAAAATTAATAAAAGACAATTCACTCTAATTAATCCGTTTAAAATAAGATTTTCGAAAAATCCATTCCTAGTGAGCCTACGCAACATAAAAGCTACGTCTGTGAAAATTTCAATTTTCTATAAGATTTTGCTCTGCTTTGATGAATGGATGCGTGAGTCACTCAACAACATTGTTTGCATTGTTATATTTGCATGACCCAGGATTTTAATGCCACGGAAAACCTAAGCCTCTTTGAGTCCGTTATGACGAGTTTAATGATTTTTACAGACTTATCCGTCTCGAGGGCTATTCAATGTCAAAGGGGTTATAGGATATTAAAAGGAGACCAAGGAGCATGCATATTTGTAGTGAGGCGACAAAGGAGAGTTTCCATTTTCGAAAGTACAATAAATAAAAACCACAATCAGTTTAGTTTAAAAAGTCATATACAGATTGAAAGCTTGTCACTTGAATACTCGCAAGTATTTTGGACTAACGAGGTAAGGTTTCTGATATTTCAAGAGACCTTCAAGTCTCCCTCCGCAGTTAGGGATCTATTAGTCGTGAGTACTGGGAATCCCCGTTATTCATTCGGGTCTACATTGTTTAAAATATTTTACATGACCAAAGACAACTTAATTATAAATGAATTCGGGAAAATCTGTTAAGTGTACTGAGCTCTTATTAACAAAAATTATCAACACGAAGTCGTATTGTTACTCTGTTATTTGTAAAAATACTTATTTACCTGAATAATTGAAAATAATATTGAGACGTGGCGATTTCGATGATCGATACTCTCACGACCCCAGCGCGACATTTTTCGACTATGATACTCGATTCGATTCGATTCATTTCAAAGTGCAAGGATATTACAATACTTAATGTTATTGTTTTCCAAGATTACATCTTGTTTCACTATTTCCATTCCATGTGTTCGGAGAATTTTTTTAATTAATCGCAGCTTAAGTTCACGAAAATTGAGTGTATTATTAGGTAAATCCCAATCGATAAACGAAGGACAAAACTGATATTGGAAAAATAATAAAAGGAAAATGTAGAAGTGGTGTTAAGCTATTTTAATTTAGAATGCGAACTCCTTTAATTGAAGTAATGTTTGATAAGCAAATACAAACGATGAATCTGACCTGACATAGACATTAATAACAAAAAGGGAAATGTGATGTTTACACAATAATGGATATTTTGTTTCACATTGAGGAACATTGAAATCAGCGATTAAGAAGCGACTTTTTCAGGTCCCATCTTATTGTACGTGTCTGAAGCATGACCTTCCTCACATGAAAACCCGACGTCCAGTGAAAACATCTGACCTCGTCACAGCGTTAGATTGGCGCACGATATTTCCTTTTGCGTTCGAGTGGGTCACTATTGTTTCTGATTGGATACGGCGAGGTCATCTTCATAACCATAGAGATGATGAATTCTTCATAACTAGGAAGGAAAAACAAGAGTTTTTTATACCTTGAATTAATAATATTTAAGGAGATGATCGGGTTGATTTATGAAAGCTCAAAGTCAGTAACCTTCCCCCTCTTTTGAATGTCCAGCGTGCAAAATTTCAACGAGGTATACCAATATTCTTTTTAAAAGTGGGATGGGGTGTTTTTTCTCTATCTCTTGTACAAATTACATTTCTTGCGATTTTTAAATATTTTAGATGTATCATCATACAGTACCCAAATTCTACTTCAAGGGGTGGAAAAATAGTGGTAAGGGTGATTTTTCCAAAATCTCATGTAGGCTATTTCTGTGTTTTGGTTTGAAAGAAAAGAGTCCGAAATTTCATCAAACTCAGAATAATTCTGCAGATTTGTGGAAAAGATTAAGGGCAGATATTCAGAGTTTGCCGTGATGTGGCCTCCAGAGGAACGTTCTTTACTATTTCATTAACAATGCAACAGAATTTAATCTAGCCCACCTGATAAATTGGATGTTTCTGCTTCCTACGGACAAAGAAACCGAAGTCTGTAAATCTTTCATGAGCTTCGGTATCAAATAACAAACGAAATCTTATTCTCATGTTAAGGTACAAAAAAAAGAGGAATTTGTGGACCACAAAAAATTGAAAAATGTTGGCGATTGATGCCTACCAACACCTTGGAAGTACTAGCGGCGAGCATCTCCCAGAGACGACACTGAACAATCAGCGCGAAATCAAATGGCCCCGAACACAACGTTCTCTTGTGGGCAAATCTTTCATCAATAAAACCCAAATATAATTAAAATATTGTAATGATTGTAATTTATGTGCATTGGTGTGGTTCATTTGTCAACTTCTTTTCTCTTGTGAATGTGTTGTAACGTTTTTGTTTCATAGAGCAAGTCACGTACAACTAGAACACTAAGTTATATCTTCAATTGTAAGAAAATTTAGTGAACTGCATTTTGGATTGAGACATTTCTCTCTCTCTCTTCCTATTGTTGTTAGAAAATTTGATTTCTTATTTTAATGCAATATTTTTCGATTTGAGAATTAAAATGTTTCATATATAGTCAGATTGAAGCAACTTGAAGTACTCGTATGACCGAGCGCAACCGAAAAATACTAGAAATGAGGATCCGAGCGTGATTCTTTCACATTGTGTTGATAATGATCACTCTACAGACTGAGATAATTAGGAGAAGGAGAAAAAAATTTATGAAGCTATATTTATTCATTAACATAAAAATTACATGTAATACAGTAATTTACGATCTGAGTCATATGCTTTCTATTATATGATGTATAATTTAATCTTGTATTCCATCAGCTTCTTTTTTCGAATAGTTGAAATTGTTATAAATGTATGTGTGTTATATGTAAATGTATATTATATTTACTGAATGTTGACAACATTTTTGAACATGCATCACGTAACCATGTAAATACATATATATTATTGATATTGCACCTGACGATGTCTAAAACCTGTAGGTGAAACGTTTTATGATTGTAATTAAAAACGTAAATTTACTACCAATGTAAAAAAATGAAGAAATGAAAGACGACAGCAGCACAAGCCAGTATCTCCCAAGAGTCATAACTTCTACCATTTACGAAGGAATGCTGTATGTCGTGTGAATGATTCGCGTGTCATAGAACCAAGGATGGACATTGTACCAAATATAGTCATTTATTACACGCACCGCCAATAACATAGTTCTGGGTCATTGAGTGAAGAGCAGGTTTCGAAGGAGATGAGTATATTTGTTTAAGGCGACGAAGGTAAGTCGTGTTGCTAATTGTCTAATGATGGAAGATGAGAGAAGGTTTTGGGTGAGGGTTACGCAAATGGAAAAGTACGAAAACCGAAATGTTACAATTAGAAGACTCCCGTAGGACACTTCCAAGGTTTGTTCGTGTTCCTGCAATGAAACATAAAACGTGCGACATTTAACTGATGTAAATTCCAATGTTTATGGTTCAGTCGACCTCGTAATATATTTGTTAGGAAATATTTGTAATGTGTATTCAGAAAGTAGACCCTAGCAATCATTATCGTATACATTAATAAGCCAATGTCCCAAAAAACTTATGTCCTTTGCTGCGTAACCCGATGGAATGAAGTAAGTTCTGACACATAGTGAAATGTGTTGTACTTATAACTCTGCCAGATATTATTTTGCGTTTAAACAACAAATGTGACCCACATATTTCCACTAGCGCTATACAACTCGTTTTCACGTATTAGTTATTGGAATCCCCATTGAAAACGTTGCGCGCTGAAGAACGGACAATGTATTTGCCAAAGTGAATACACATTCACTAGTTTCTCGAACCATCGAAGAAGATAACGGAGATCGTGAATGGAGTCTGTATTCTGGAATTTTACGTCGCTTCATTTCCAAGTTACGAGTTTGAACATTCAACTTCGTTAGGTCGAAAATAGAATTAATTTCTGCTTAAATAATCAACTTCATTTAACATCACTCGAGCAACACCTCTTCTCATTTACCTTTTCTTTTTGTAGTATTTATAAATGGGAAATGTAGCTTAGTGCTATTGAAGCTTATCTACATGAGGCGATAGAAGGTACGAGGGTAGAATGGTATAAGTATAGGTGGGCCGGTTAGCTGGGTTTACCAAAAACTTGATCCACGTGGAGGGGTTAGTAGAAGTAGTTAGAAATAGAGTTAAGTGATATTAGGAGTAATAGGAGAAGGTTCGCTTTCCAGATGTCACACCTATATGAACTAGGACATTAATGTGAAAAGCTATAAATTTTTCCTGGCCCTGCCGCGAATTGAACCTGAGATGACTTTGATGAAGAGGAAGAACGCTAACCTCACCGGAGGACCTCATTTACCTTGTTTCAGGTTTGATACAATTGGCATTCAGAGACAATACTTTATGGCCATCGAAAATCGCGTTTCCACAACATAAATTGTGGAATGAAGAGATTTCGGTTGTCTTTTTATCTTCTCAGTAAACAACTCCTTCACTGTACTATATGTCTTAATTATTGAGAATCATTACAACTGCAGAATTATTGGTTCACAATTCTTCCTTTATTACATTTGGTTAGTCGATTGCCAATGTTTTAGGTGTGTTGACCTCTTCATCAGGGCTAATAAATACGTATAACAGATACTAAATACTTTATCATTAATACACATATTTAACACTCTGAACTCATTAACGACACTCTTAGTAGACATAACATAAAATACTAAAATACAATTAGGACAATGTTAAAGTTTTTAAACATTTTCACAATTTTAACTTCTATTATTTACATATTACTTAAAGAACAATATACATTCAAACATACCTTGGATTGTAGGAAGATAATCAGTTATATATCACATTAATCACATTAAAACCATTTACATATCATATTAAAATTTAAAATGCTCTGGAAGGTTGACAGTTTAACCTTCTCTGTCAAGTAGTTCGTGTTGTGGTAATGCTCATGTTTCTCATACTATCGTTATACGAGATAGTCTTTATCAGAGAAGGTTAAATTGTCAACCTTCCAGAATATTTTAAATTTTATTATAATAAATTGTGGAAGTGCGGAGAGGGGGGAGTAGGACCAGCCCCCACCCTCTAATACTAAAACAACTTCAAATCCGACCTCATTACAGCATGTTGAAGATCTGGCTTCATTACAGTAGAATGTCATTATCGACTCAACTGATTGGCCTACAACGAAAATTGAAGATGTTCTGGGAATAAACTACAAACTTGGATGCATTGTTTCCTTATCTCTCGTGACGACATTTCCGTCTTGATTGGGAAACATCCGAAGGTGTTTTATGACGCTCCGAGCGTCACGACTAACAAGTGCCGATCATTCGGAGGAAATGAACAGAAACATTCGACTGTCGTCTCACGATTCATCCTTGTTTTCATCGACGGCTCAACCTCAGTGGGCCACATCTTTTTCAAAAGTAGGTGCTAGTACTTCAGCAATTCATTAAAACTTTGGAAATTTGTGATAATTTACTCTGTGAACAGTGGCGTACCTAGAACTTTTGCTGCCCTTTGTAAGTCAATCAAATAGTGGTTTTTATAAATTAATAATTGTAATTGAGACAAACTATGGGTGGGGAACTTTTTTACCATTGGATGCCATATTTAAATTAGGCAATAATAAAGGAAGCCTCTTAAGTTGATATACCTGTAAATGCAACTTTTATGAAAATACAAGATACTTTTTTAAAGGCCACAAGGAACTTACGGAGGCCGCAGGTTCTCCACCTATGAGACAAAACATATACCTTATTTACAAAAAAAAATTACCATTAAATATTTTATATTTATAAATAAATAATTTCATTTCTTTTGGGTAAACAAAAAAATTGTATACATGTGTATGTAAACATATTTATGTATTTACTCTTCTAACTTTCATAGTAGAAGAATCGTGTATAATACTCTCAAAATTTATATTGTTTGTATTTTCTTATTCTATGGACAATATTGCAAGATTTTGTAGTCTTAAATCGCTAATTGTGGAACGAAGATAAGTTTTTATCAACTTCAATTTGGAGAAGCTCCTTTCGCAACTAGCGACACTGATAGCAAATTGTTGAAACAATTCTTAGCAAAATTACAATGTTGGGTACAGAATTTTCCAATCTATGCTGTTGAATAAATTTTAGTAGATCAAGAGGGCCTTCCCCCCTCCCTTTTTTCCAACGTTTTGCCTCTTCTTGCAGTGCGGGTACAGACATAAAAATCTGGATCCTTTTTCTTTCAATATGGAACTGTTCTTTATCAATGTCAATAAAGTCATTTATTTGACATTCAAATTCTTCATTTAGTAGGTTACATGCTATTATGCTCGAATATTTTCTTGCAAGGATGTGCAACTGATCAAAGCGTTCTTTCGCTTCCTTTATAACTCTGTCCATAGATAAAAACACTTCTCTTCGATCTTCTTGTTCCCCACGTTTTCCTCCTCCTAACCCGACGCTCAGTCGATATCTCCAACTCTTCACAAATTGTTTTGGCTGCTTTAACAGCGTTTTGTATTATCACATCTCTTTTATCCATGAAATGGGTTTGCAAAGAATTTAGCTTTATATGGCATTGATGGACATTTAACCCTTTTATTTGCAAGTATTTTTGCGCGTCATTAATTTCCAAATGGACGGGTTCCCAGAAATTGAGATAACATAGAAAAGAAAGAGATTGCATTGAATTAAGTAATTTTCCAGCATCTGATCTCGTTTTACTATTTTCTTCTTCAGGTGTCATTTTTTCCAAAGCGCTTAAAATGATTTAAAAAATGGTGTTTTACTATAATCACCGCTTCTGCTCTAGCGCTCCACTGAAAGAAAGTAAAACGTCCCATCGATGAGTGGAAGTAGAAAACAACGAGAACAACTGTTCAGTAGTTCAAAAAAATGTTATGGAATTGATAGCAGTAGAAGCTGCGTGTAAACATGCCAGGTTTCAAGAATTATTTGTACCCGCTGCAAATTCTGCATTTAGATTTATTTCTTTAATGCGAGTTTGAACACCGCTGTGCTTTCCTGCCATGGCGGCAGCATTATCGTAAGCCTGTCCTCTGCAATTTTTTATATCTAAACCGTCATTTTCTAATTTCGTTAAAATCATATTTGTGATTTCCTCAGCAGTTTTTCCTTTAGTTTCTACAAAATCAATTCTACAACTTTAACATCGCTGTCATCAATATCTATATATCTAATAATTTGACTCGTTTGATCTTTGTGGGAAATATCAGGAGTGCTGTCAAATATCATACAAAAGTATTTAGCTTGCTTTATTTGATACATAATTGTTTTTCTCACTGCGCCTCCCAGTAGCTCTATGAATTCATTCTGAATCTTCGGCGACGAATAAGAGATACTATATTTATTACCCATCTTAATTTTTACTACATGTTCACGTAATACTGGGTCGTTCTTAGCCAACAAGTCAACAAGTTCTAGAAAATTTCCTCTATTTTCCATTGAATTGATGTTATCCTGATGAACACTTTCACGATGACCTCGAAACGCCAAATTTTGTTTTGCTAAGAATCTAATTATATCAAGTATTCTTGAAAGAATTTCCTTCCATTTTTTGATTTCCTTATCAATATTCTGCTGTTGTAGTTTATCAAAAGTTTTGCCATGTCCAAGTCTTATTTCTAATTCCTTCCATTGGGAAATGATCGAATGTGCAGTGGGCTCAACTCGTGTTGACTTATTTTGGGATTAAGTTTCCACCATTTGTTAAAACCATTTTCCGTGTTAAAACTTGGTTGACAAAGACCATCAAACAGTTAGCAGCAAAAACAATCAATACTTTTCTTCGATGGTGAATACACCTTCCATGATCTTAACAGCTTTTCACTATTTGGCAAAATTTAAAAAAAAAAACAGTCGCGATTAAGTTTTCTTGTTTCACCTTTGGTTTTGATTGTATTTCAAGGACGTTTTACTCCTTCACTGAAATCTGCGTCAAAATTTTGAATTGCAAACGGACCTTGACGTACCAGGAATACTCTTGTATTGTCGTCAATCTTGTTAGGCCATAATCCATCATCTTTCATAGAAATAGATGAAATAATTTGTGCAGCTGCTTCTTCGCCAGTACTTGAGGTAACAATATTAAAAGAACTAGAAGTTGATTCACGGAAGATGTATTTGAGTAGTGCTCCAGTATTTTTATTCTGTATTTCCTCCCTTATCTTCTTTTTCTTTCTAAACGACGCTCCGCTTTCTTTTAATCGTTTCATCGTACGGATATATTTAAAAAAAATATAGAAATAAAACGTCTATTTCGTATTATAAAAATGTATTTTTCAAAATTATTTATTTCTCTTGTAATATTTATCAATGGAGAAATTTGAATATTTTCATATTCTTGTCGTAAATCTTAATAATTTTCAGTAAAATAGACGAATTTAAATTATTTACACATTTCTTCAATTGGAAAAGCGTAATATTTTTATAAAATAACTGTATTTTTGATAAATTTGTGTAATAATTTTTTTAAATAAATAATAAATTTGGTGAAATTCCAATATAACCCAAATAATTTGTACTACTTTAATGCAATAGAAAACAAAAGAAATTTAATTTTTAATAACTTACCTTAGAACAATTTTCTGAAAACTGAAACAGTAATATAAATTATTACTTGCAAGTTACACAATATTTGAACCACCATGCAGTAAAGAGTGCGTACAGGTCGACCGCTTAACTTATGAAAATATGTCGGATATCGCGGACCTTCAAGATTATTCATACGAGGCCGCCAGTGTTTCGTCTCGTATCGGTGCCTGCGTACATGCCAAGAACCAACATAGAACAAAATACTGTTCGCGCAGCGCACAGCGAAAGTTGGCACCTGAGGGACGAAGTGGAGGCAGAGACGTTGTCTCGTGCGTGTGACTTCGCCGCGTCATCTCCATGGTAACGGTGGTACTAAGAATTCGATAAACATCGAGCACGGAGTAGTACATGGAACTTCTACTCGACGTCGGCACCATTGATGTCTGTATCCGAGCAAATTTTTTAGAGAGAATATTTTCTACCCTGCATTGACTTGACGACGAGAAAAAAAAATTTAATCATTTAGTAATTCATAATTCGTGGAAATCGAATAGTAAACTTATGAAGTGAACAAGTTGTTTTTTACAACTATAACTAAATATAAAAAATGCCGCCCCAAAATATGTGCCGCCCGGTGCGGACCGCACCCACCCTTAGGAACGCCACTGATATGGTCACACTTGCTTAAATGACGCAACAACAATATTAACAAAACATGACCTACTTTGATTTACTCTGACACAGAAGGGAACAAAACATAAACAATAACTGTAATTCTTGGGCGGGGAAAAGAAATGACGAGGCCTTCTAAAGAAATTTGATGTGTGTATAAAAAAATGTGGAATATCCATACTAATGTATAAATGCGTAACATGAAAATGTGTCTGTTTGCTACTTAATCACGACAAAACCACTCAACCGAACGTGATGAAATTTAGCAAGGAGATAGTTTAGATGTCCAGGATGAACATAGGCTAACTTTTTTTAAAAAAAATTTAAATGTGTGAAAAGTAAGAAAATGGTGTTGAAGATAAATGTCAATGAAATCGGGAGAAAAAATCGGCCATATTCACTTACACTGTCTAAACGGTTAGAGATAGATGACAACTAAAAGTGGCAATATTGCTCGCCTCGAAGAGTTTCACAAAAAAGTTCGCGTCAGCCTATGTCTATCTTCTAAGGATAACCTAAATTATCGAAAAAGTGTTATGAAAAAGAGATGAGTTGAAATACTTCGATTTAGGAAAGGAAAAAATCAATCTTCATTAAATTTAATGAAGTCTTTGTTTTGTGCACTTGTTAAAGAAAAAAGAGGGTTCTCTAGGCTTTGTCTAGGGCCGCGTTTATTGTAACAATAAATCATGAATTTAGTGTTATTTCAATTCTTACGATTTGTAAACCATACACGGAATAATCTATAGTTCGATAATAATTCGTACATGTAAAATAATTTTTTTATGTTAAATTACAAACATGTTGATATTCTATTAGTCTTATAACATGTAGCTAACTTTTTATATTATATAGGAATTTTTGCTGAAATTTTTCAATCCGCCTCTGCCTTAGGGCCCTTGATCGGAATAGATGGAATGGTCCCTTGCTTGCTTCCGGAAAGTAAATTAGTTTATTGTCCTTCATGCGGTCATAAGCAGTACTGCTTTTTTGACAATAAATTTATTTATTTACAACTGATTTCTCTCAGCTGGCAAAAAATTATGCCACCATAGTTTTGCTGCATTCTTCACTCTAAAATATTGATGTTCCATTCTATTTTAAATCTTCGTCCCACGCTATATTAAATCCACTCGTAAATATTTTTAATAGTTCTTTATCGGAAGGGGTGTTTCCCAACATATTTAAAAGAGCTAAAGTGAAACCTTTACACAAGAAATGAAACAAACTTAATATTGGAAATTACCGACCAATATCTCTACTACC
>NNCF01126106.1:221095-232582 GCA_002313205.1 Laupala kohalensis
ATAATAAATATATATATATATATATATATATATATATATATATATATATATATATATATATATATATATATATATATATATGTTTGTAAATTTACATGTACAAGTTATTATCGAACTATAGATTATTCTGAGTATAGTGTTTAAAAATCATAGGAGTTGAAAAAACACTAAATTCACGATTTATTGTTACAAAAACACGGCCCTAGAAAAAAACTAGAGAACCTGTATAAGAAATCTGCCTTTACCCGAAGGAAAAACGGAGAAAAACCTGGCCCAGGATGGAAAAACTGTGAAATTGATGTAGTTAGCACAGAATTGTATGCTGTTTACAGCAGTATAACTAATTATTTAGATATTGGTTCATATTCAGTTTTAAAATTTGCCTTAGATATAAAAGTAAAAAACTAAAAACCCAACATGACTTATTATATTAAATTAAATGAGAAACATTATATCTCATTTGTTACCATTCAGCCTGTGAAACCATACATCACTAGAAAGAGGACAAATGGAACTTTAAAATGGCACAAAAAATTAATGGATTTTTGAATGAATAGAATGTAACAAAACATTAAACAAAGCAAATAAAATTATGTTTGACAGTGCTCAACAACCATAATTGCAACAAAAAAACACAATAATAACATATTTTTATATTATTTACAAAATATTCTCTAGTTAACAATGTTCCTTTATTGCTACTAACAATGTGATGCAAACTAAACAGTTTTACATAATTATCTTTGTATTATCATTACGTACATTATTGGGTCATTATGTGTGAAATAGGACAAAATTGGAACTTCATGTCTCAGAATTCTAGATATTTTAGTATATTGATAGTATTATGCATTTATATGAATTTTTTTTTGGATATATGCACCACTTCTGAAGCATTTTGAAATCTTTAAATTTCTCTATCTTCAAAACTATTTGACAAAGAGAGTTGGAGCTTGTCTTCATATTGTTATAACCTTTAATATGATGTTTAACATGATATTGCAAAAAACATGTTACAACAAATAAACAAATTTAAAAATTTCAAGGAAAATTTGAAATGTTAAACCCTTTTATACTTTTTATTTTGGAGCCTTTTCAAAACATGAATCAAATTTTGCGTAAATTTTGCAATAATATTACCTAAGTTAATATTTTTCAACCTTCAGTTTTTAATTTTTTCCATAATTCTCACCATCCATAGTAGAGTATTACAAGCATAGCTCTACAAGCATATTCTTATAGTGCCTTAACCCATAGGAGTGAACCCCAGGTCAAAAATTCATGAGTTGCAACTGACTGCTGAACAAAGTGACTTCTCAAAACAGCTGTACAGTAAATAGCTCCCAAAGTAATAGTTATAAATGTTTTTGAAAAAAAAAAAAAGCAGTTACAACAGTGTATGACTACATGAATAAAGTAATTTACTCTCCGGAAGCAGACAAGGGTTGATTCCATCAATTCCCATCAAGCACCCTCAGGCAGAGGTGGATTTAACATTTCAGTACACTCATAAGATAAGAATAAAATTATTATGGTATATATCATAACATTAACAGAGTACCAACAAATTTGTATTTAATAACACACACAAAAAAAAAATTATTTCACAAGTGTATATTATTTTAAATTTATAGATTATTAGGAAAATATTGTTGTAAATCATAACTATTAAAATAACTCTAAATTAGAGATTTATCATTTCAATAGACACCAGCCATAGGCAAGAGTCTACAGGGTCTGTAACCAAAGAAAAACCAAAGAAGAAATCTGGACCGGGATAGGGCTATAGAATTAATGTTCATAAATGTGCCATGTTAAAATTACTTTTTATTAAAAGTAAAATTTTCTAGAGGTGACGTTAATCCATACCTTTGTGTCCATATGAAAAATATTAGCTTATTTATGTTGATGATTATCTAATGTAATTTTCAAAAGTGTTGAATTGATTATTTATTTTATGTGTCAATTGTGGGAGAAATGTTTGATGAAATACTAGAAAGGGAAAGGGGAAAGGAAAAGGGTATAAACATAAAGTTTATAAATAAAAATATTTGATAAAAAGGTTTTTAAGAAGTCTCATCTCTGATGTCTAATTTTGATAGTGGTGTTCTCATTTAACATGAGTGACTTTCAGGAAGTTTATTTTCAAATGAAGTCAATTTTAAATCAAATGATTCCAATGTTTTTAGGAAGTCTGAAAATGTTCATAATGCTGGGTTGAAGACCTGAGCATTGTTGAATTCTTTTGTCAATATTAGTGATCTTATAAAATAATTAACAATAGACATTTAAAAATATTTTGAGAGAACATGAAGGGCAGTATTAATGTTACTTTAAAACTTGTAAACATTGACTTGTAAACAAAATTTTGGCATTTTAACTGCTTTTGTTTTTTCTGATAATACTTAAAGCTATAATACACTCGTAACCAGGATGGAACTCAGGTTAGGGTTATCCTGACCTTTTCCGAAATTTTTCATTAGGCATAATGAAAGTAATGAACATGTGTAAAATATTTTAATGCATAATTGATAAATTAAATAACCAAATCAATTAAAAACTAAACAAATTAATAATATTTTAGGAAAAATAACCTTCTTATATCAAACTTATAGACAACATTAATAAATTTTTGGTGAGGCTGGGTTACCACCGAAATAAAATTCTGACAATAGGCCTGTGTTAAGCTCAATGAGCATTCAGTAAACAAAGAAACAATGAGTTGCTGAAGCAAAACATATTACCCTATCAGAATGAAGATTTTTCACTAATCTGTTGAAAGATGTAAACTGAGTGAGGAGCAAATACTATTCAATTAAATCTTCTGTCAGCATTTTAATATTTGAAAGCAAAAATTTACAATATTTCAACACTTCTTCTCATTAGGTTCTACAACGATATTTTGGCCTGCTCCACTACAGCTTTCCATTTCTTTCTGTCCTGTGCTATACTTGTCCAATTCTTGACTCCCAGGTCTTTGATGTCTTTTAGTACATTGTCCTTCCACCTGATTTTCGGTCTTCGCTTTTTCTTTGTGGCTGCCGGGCACCAGTTGTAGATTTTCTTTACCATTCTGTCCTCCGAAAGTCTGTGTAGGTGGCCAAACCATCCAAGTCTTAACGCTCTTATATGAATTACTATGTTTTTAGACTTTATGAGATTGTCTAACTCGTAATTAAATCTCTTTCTCCACATGCCATCTGGTTCTTTGATAGGGCCATAAATTTTCCTTAATATTTAAACACTTATTCCCAATTATTACCATCTATTCATTCCCAATAATTTAAATCAATTAACTGTTTGGCTAATATAAAACATTTCTGTTGGTAAAAGGATGTGTTTTGAGCAAAAAATAAGCAACTCCATTATTTATTTTTTTGTCTTTTGAATTTAATATGTAAAAATGTTCCATTTGACTTATATTATTATGTCTTCTGATTTGATTAACAAACAATTTATAATATTTCTATATTTAGTTTTGCTGAAAGCAGATTTTTTGGAACAAGTCACAATCAACTTCCATATAAGAAATTACATTCAAAAAAATTCTGGGATATAATTTAATTTTTTGTTCTCTAAATGTTTTCAAACTCTTTCATGGAATTGTGAATTCTGGATTAATCGTACAATGAGATTCTTTCCAATTATGAAAGTGATTTTATCTTTAACTTTTTTAAATCTTATTGTTTAAAATATTTTACTGTTCTGTTATTCTTTTATACCTCTAACATAATATGATGGGCTCTAATGACCTCGATGTTGACAAGCCCTAAAGCCCCAACAACAACAAAAATCTAACATATGTTTATTCATTCTTTACAAAAACTAAATTGGTTATATCAATTTTATAAGCTTTGTATACCATCCAATTTTAATTGCTTCTTTGTCTGCCCACCTGGTGGACAAGACTGGAATTGTCACTAATTGGTGTTATGTTTATCATATTGGAAATAATTTAATCATGCTAATTTGTTCTTCAAAGACAAATTAAGATATTTTTCATCCTTATTTGTCTCATTCTTCCAATTTGTATTTATTGTTTCATTCATTGTTTATTTCTATCAATTACAGAAATATTAATTTAATTCAAATTTAAGAATATTATGGTTCAAAATATAATAATGTGATTTGTATTTTGACATATTTTGCAATTTCTGGAAATTTCTCTTTCACTCTATATACTCACAACTTAGTATTTTCAATTTACTATCAAAAAGATCAAAACGGTGAAGTATGTAATGTAGCTATGACTAAGCTACTGATCTAAATATCTCCAATTTTATCTAATTTACTGTTACTGTAACGAAAAGAAAAGGAAACTACATACATGTATAAACTAATACACAAATTATGGCAAATTTCTGATCCTTATGATATCAACTAAGAGATGAAGAAAAGACTGTTCATGTGACATCAACATTGAGATGAAGAAAAGAATGTTAAGATATATTGCCCTCATATTTGGGAAAGCAAACAACAAATCACCAAAAGGTGACAAATGACATCGATAATACCACACTTACCTTCTACTGCTGATGACATTGGTTCAAACTATGGTTGAATTAGTTTATTGTCCTCCATGTGGTCATACGCAGTTTGTACTGTTTTTTTGACAATAAATTTATTATTATTATTATTCAAGTAGAATTTGTATTGGTAGGCAAAGCGGGTTCCCAGCAGGTTTTCTCGGGGTACTTCTATTTCCTCTGCCTTCACAATATTCACATATCCATTGCCCCTCGCATCACCCTTCTCGGAGATTTACATAGAGAAGAGCATCTGGCATCCCTGTATTCCCCAGCCACATAGATGTCATCCTGCTGTGAGAAGCCACAACTCATCCTTCAAGTGCAGTACCTTGGACTAAAAATATGACATATGTTGACTCCAGGTCATTTGATGGATATAATATTTATTATTTATTGTATCAATGTCTATCAACTACAAAGGAATCTTGTATAATGAAGAAAATATTTGTTCATTTCTGTCAGAGATTCAATAATTGGAGTTGAACTTTATTCATGAAGGAATCAACTACCACATGTACCAAACACATTTTCAGGCTTAAAGATTTTGCAGATGTCTTAATTGTATGTTCTTCATTTAAATTAAATTTAACATAAATATAATGAAAAGGGGATTTTAGAAGTTAACTAAACATTATTCAAATACATAAGAATTATTGGAATAATAGCTAAAAATATTACTTGGTTTTTTTAATGTATAAGTGATTGAGATATGCAAATTTCTTCACAACAACAAAAATCTGAGGATAAATGAGTAAAATTTTACTACTCCTAGTAAAAGTACTCCTAGTTTTCCAGTTTTATTACATTGATTAGTGAGCACCAAAGACACATGACATATTATATGCTACCAATAGATAATTCCATATCTGTGGAAATGTAAATTCAACATTTAAGTCTAAAAATGAAGATAAATATTTCTTAAAATGTGTAATGATGATTCATCATTTAAGATCTTCATGAATCATGCAAAAATATTGATAGTTTCACAAATTCCATTTCAAAATACAGTTCATTGATGTGAAAATCTGAGGGAAGATGTGCTGTGATCAAACTCAGAAAGGGGATAAAAAGTGGTGGTTAAGCAGAGAGAGACTGTTGTAGTAGAGTTGAGAGACATTGAAGAATATGGACATGTGCTGTAACTATTAGTTCATGTGTAATTTTTCTTCAATTGTATCTTTGTTTAGTAATTAGTTTTTTTATTCATTTATGGTCCCGTCTACTACTAATACTTTCCCACATTAATAATACCTTACTCATCAATATTATTGATGGAAAAAGAAAAAAGGTTTTGCTTCATTCCTCTGCATCTGTAACATGTATGGGTTAATGTGAGCATAGACTTCTAGTTTTACAGTTTAAGGGAATGTCTTCTCAACAGTCAAGAAAAGTGGTAGTTCTTCACCAAAGCGGAATATATAATAGAATGTCTAAATTTGATTATAGTATGTATTTATTAAATTTTTTTTTTTTTTTTTTTGGTGGGGCTTTAGGGCTCGTCAACATCAAAGGTCATTAGAGCCCTTATTTATTAAATATAAATTTGTTGGTATTATAACGAGTAGCTAACTATTTTTATTCTTATCCTCAGACCCATGCCATTATTTTGTCTGGGCCCACAGAAATAATAAATCCATCATTGTCTAAGGTCAGAATTAAGGGGATGGTTCCTTGCTTCCACAAAGAAATTGGTTTCTTCTCCTCCATGTGGTCATATGCAGTTTGTAACTGCTTTTTGGACAATAAATGAATTTTTTTTTGATTTATCTATATTTATTATAGCAGGTTTCTTCCAGCTGAAATTTGTATCTTGTTGTAACCCAGTAACTGCTGTTCTAATAAATCTGGAGAATAATTTGTACTACAATGTTTCTTAAGTTTAGCTATTTTATTTTGTTCCCTTCCACATTCACTTTTCTTTCAGAGAACCTGACCCCTAATTCTACAAAACTAAAAAAAAGTCATACACAGTTTGTACGGCTTTTTTGACAATAAATTTATTTATTTATTTAAAGTCTTTAAATTTGATTGTCATAAAATAATTTTATCATCTAAAGTATTTTGCTTTCAAAAAGATAATATTGAAAGGCAGAGTTGGTCCAAATAAACCAATCAAGCAGCCCATTGCCAATAGATCCCTAATACATAACAGGTAACCCCAAATAACAAACCACAAGAAAAGGAACTACATCACTTGTTTCTTTTGTGTAAAAATCTCTTGGAGAAATACTAATATCTAGATTGAGTATCTTTCTAATTATTTATTTATTTTCTTTATGGCAAGGCACAGGACATGAAACCTGTTCTTCCTAACAGTGACTTAGGTGAGGATATTGGGAAGACTTAGGAGAGGGAATCTGGTACACACTTTAATGGATAAAAATCTAGGGATGCTAATAAATTCTAAGTAGATTAAAACTATTATACAATCTTTCAAATATATATTTGTAAGTCTTCACTATTAACTATTAATATTAATATATTTATTTTATCATATAACTGATCACCAAACGTATATTAAAAATAGAGTACTGTATAAATTTGGTACAATATGTATTACCAAGGTTTAAATTTGTATTAGAGGTCAGTTTACAGTTCCCCTATCTATTTACCAATTTTATAATTTTGCTTTTGGATTTTCAAAATTATATTCTTCCTTTGCTCTGAAAATTTACTTTGATATTTGGTTTTCTGGATTCTAGAAACAGTAACCTAATGTGGTATAGCAGCAGAAAGAAATTATTTTATTGTGTCTGTACTAGACTTTCAAGCAAAATACTAACAAAATATTTGTAACAAAAAAACAACAACACTGGAGCCGTATATGAGGAATTTTCAAAAATGTTTTATTTTGTAACCAATAAAGTATCATAATTAACTCCATTCTTGTAAAAATATTTCCATTATGCATGCAAGTATCCAATTCACACATTTGTTTCCTGACAATTCAAATAAAATATGTATCAGTAACATCAAAGTAAGTAATTTTTTTCAGCTCCTACTATCAATAATTCTTGTCGGTGACAACTGGTGGAGGTGAATCATAAGTATGATATTTAAATACATTAAAAGAATGTCACACCTTTTATACAGGCAGTTCTTTAAGTGAAGAATTCAGACAAAAGTATATAAAGAGTTAAAAATATTTTATTGCCAAAAATTATAAAAAACTGTATGACCACATGGAATCACATGACCACCTGGAACCACATTACCACATTGTCTAGGGGTGGTGTCTATTGAAATAATAAATCTCAAATTTAGTGTTATTTTAATAGTTACGATTTATAAACAATATTTTCCGAATAATCTATGGTTTAATGATCATGTGTACTTCTGAAATAACTTTTATGTGCTTTATTAAATATAAATTTGTTGATATCATGTTAAATTTATAACATGTAATAAACTATTTTATTCTTATCTTAAGAGTGAGCTAAAGTGTTAAATTCACCTCTATATTAGGGCCCTTGATCAGAAGTGATGGGATTGTCCTTTGCCTGCTTCTGGCAAGTAAATGAGGTTATTGCACTCCACATAGTCATAAGCAGTTTATAACTGCTTTTTTGACACTGATATTATTATGTTATGATGACAAAGAGCTAATTAACCCTCAATTATCAACTATATTGTTGGAACAGGAATATTACATTGAGATAATAGAACAAAATACAATGGCATATGTCAAAAAAATTTTGGAAAATGTTTTTTCTCGGTATTATTAACACTATTGCAGAGTTGAAGAGGGATAAGAGTGCTAGAATATTTTTCTGACAACATAACATTTTGTAGCAAATTTTCAAACTTTTATAATTTTCCCATGAAATTTATCACAATTAGGGACAAAATTTTGTCCAACATATATTTATAATTGCCTTTAATGTGCCAATATTTAGCCTTATTTTCTCACTAGCCCATACATTGTTCATTACCATCTGCTGTTGTTACAGAAAAGCAAAGAGTAAATTTAATCATAAAGTGACTGCAAGTTCAACTGCCTTTCCATGATATTGCAATTTTTATCCCTCTTCCACAAATGTAAGAAGATTATCTTTATT
This sequence comes from Laupala kohalensis, assembly GCA_002313205.1. Lineage (NCBI taxonomy): Eukaryota > Metazoa > Arthropoda > Insecta > Orthoptera > Trigonidiidae > Laupala > Laupala kohalensis. The sequence continues at coordinate 229,683 of NNCF01126106.1, forward strand.
TCAAATATTTACTAAATTTCAATTATAGCTGTAAGGATAACCCACTGATTGAACACACAAGTATCTTCTACATTCGTAAGTTCTGTGAATCCCTTGCTTATGAGGTTTTCTATTTTTTCCAACTAACAATTAACAAACACCTTAATTCTACTTAAAAACAATATGTTTTTATTTTAATATGTTTAAGTACTGTGAATTTATTGGTTTAATTGAAAAACATGTCTTTTTATGTAAATGCTGAGAAAGAACAATATGATGTGAAGAAAGAAGCACAGTCCCATTCAAATTGGAACGTTTGGTTTACTCTCAGGGAGCAAGTCCAAAGGCCAAGCATGTAGCCAAAACTGGGGACAGGATTGCAAAACTAACTGTTGAGATCACGTACACAACTCTCCAAAGATTGAGTACTGTTAAAGATCAGGAATAATAAGAAACATTAATAAGAATACACACATATTAAAATACTGTTCTAATTTTCATGAGTTATGTAGAAAAAATAGTGTGACAATGATATCATATGACTGAATTTAAAAATTGACAAGTTTGCATTATTATTGCTAAAATCAATAAATTCCTGGACATTGTAGAAGTAATAATTTGCTACGAACCTTTTAAATGAAGAACCAAGCACTAAGTACAAATGGTGTAGTAAGTACAAATAGTCATTTTTAGGGGAAAGAGGGGTGGGAATGTTATTTCTACATCTCATGTTGACAGTGCTTTTCCACTTTGAATGTCAAGAATGGAAAATTCATCAAGTTCGAATATATACTCTATAAATTTATTTGTATAAATGGTGCAGACTCTTGTGTATGGCCACCAGATGCAGCCTCCTGATGAGAGTTCTGTAATACCTCTTTATCATCTAATAATTAATTTTCTTAACAATGCATGATTTTTACTTTAATCCAGCCAATGTGTTAATTGTGCTGTATATGTCTGTCATGACTGTATCATTAAAACTTTAACTTTAATTATATAATATATGTTATTATTAATTATAATAATTATACGTTATATAATATACATTATATAATTATATAGTATACATAATATATAAATTTGTAGCTTTTCAATTCTACGTCTCAGTTCATATAGCTGTGGCATTTGAAATTTTCACTCTCTGGCTAACAACCACAAATGTAATACTCAGATATAGCTATTTAGATTCTATCTAGACGCTGTTCCCCAAAAAATTCACAATGTGTCTAGTAAATAAACTCATACAGAACTGAGCCTTACTAACACTCATTATCGTGGTCCTTAGTTGGCCTATTCGAGAATACATAATATACATTATTAAATAAGATAATGAGCTAACAATTCTAGACTTGAAATTCCAATGACTGACAAGAGCCAAGGGCAGATCCAGAATTTTTAATTTGATGGGGACCCATACTGTACTGGGAAATTTGGGGATGTCTACATCGATCCACAAGAAAAAAAAATTTAATTTCCTACTTTTTCAAACTGCATATTAAATATTTTTCCTATACATTATTCCTAATTTCTATTATAAATTTTATATGGTATTTTTCTATTAAATGCGTAACGTGGAAAGATCATTAACTTGGTAAACAAATAAAATTACATACTCCTGTAACTTGTCTCCTTTGTATAGTTTATTTTTTCATTCAACAGTTTACCTTGATTTAACAGTCCCGCGCTGACACTAATCAGCTACAACCAGTCAGAACCTAGATGTGAATGCTAGAAATGGTCAAATAACGCAGCCCTGCACTCGTCCCTTGGGAGTGGAGAGCTATACAAGTCAAGTTTCACATGATTGTCCCACGAAGTCATATTTTTACGTAAATTTAATTCCTTCACCTTAATTGTTACTTTGAGTTTACATTCTCAAATTTTTTCGAAGTAAAACAAAGCATTCTTTTATTATTATTTTCTCTATCTCTTTTGGGATATGGGGTGCTCGCTTGGATCAGTCACTGCAGAGTGCGTCTAGAGACGTTGTTCACAGCGAAGATAACTGCTGTTCTAATCGATTGCGAAAAAATTAAAATTCTTCTAACAACACTGAAACTTACTTTACTTGCCCAAGTCATCATCCGTAGCATTCACAAAAATTTTTAAAATCAAAAAGCAGTGCATTGTTGCACACAGCTTTTACTCTTGATTGGATAGTACACTCCGACTGCCCACAAGAAAGCATGCTGAGTGAAGTCATCTCACGGTCCCAGATGGTTCCAGATGTTAGATGAATCTCATATTTACACTGCATTGAGTGATTGGGGCGCCCAGACCAGAGCCCATGGCTGAACTCCAGATATCAAGTGTGAAATGTTTTGCGATTATATCATTGTTTTGATGCCAGTATGAATATTTTTAAGTTGATTTGGGAAAAAATTAGCATCAAATTAATAATTACAACTCCAATTTGATTGGCTAGCCTGCTCCTGGCGTTAGCTGCGGTTGTGAATGAGCTCTCTCTCTGTTTTTCAGTTTAATCTTTCTAATTATTTTATTTTTTCGAGTTTTTTGTGATTCAGTAGTTGTATTTAGATTCTAACTTTCATTGTAGTGTAAAATTCTTTGTTCTGTGTGAGTGTTAAGTGAATAAACACTAAAACATTTCCTAAGGTTTTCAAACCCAACGGATCATATATAAATTCATATTGTTTTCAAGTGCTTCACTCAAAGGTGTGATAAAGTTTACGTAAGTACAAACGGAATCATAAATTTAACTTCTTGGTGCATTAATATTAATTATTTTGCTGTATTTAGATTGTCCGGTGCATATACTATTACATCATTATTAACAACTCATTATTAAAAATAACGTACTCTATTGTTGCACTGCTCAAGTTTCGTCGTCGTAAATAGAATTATTCCAATATTTTACCATTTGTTTCGTGATCTTTTTGTAGTTATTCATTACAATT